>JAPDSC010104086.1:1015734-1050845 GCA_026290005.1 Latrodectus geometricus
CACTACCTTATTATAATGAGAACAGCATCCTAACCAAATAGGACACAGTGGCCACTGAATGATGTATAACAGATTGACTCATGTGCTATGGTTTGCTGAGTGATCCATCACTGCTGTGCACACAATATGCCCTTCATTGGGCCGTGGTGTAACAAGGTCAGTGCAATCGGTTCCATTGTTCTGTCATTCCCTCCTGCATCCAGCGATTACATATCTGCATCATAGTTTATTGGTATCATTCAACACTGTGGATTATCCTGCAAAGACATTGGTGGCAATTTTTATAGGCTATTATTTTTCTTCAATTGAACTCAGAAATTTGCTTGAAAGATGCTTTATCTTCTACAAATTATAATGTAACATCTTAAGGAATAATTATGAAATATAGAAGGAGACAATGTCTTACATGAAGTCAGTAATCCCTTTTCCCTTTATATAAAACATCCTTGCAGATGATAGTACAGTTGTCCATGATGTGCATACATGCTGCAGTGTTAATTAATGATTTGCATATCTCTTCATGGCAAACATATGATGCAAATTTCATATGATTTACATGTTTCCTTCAGAGCCTTACATTTTGGATAGCTTGCTGTGTATGCTAGAAAATATTAATGTCAAATATAGCTTTTCTAGTTTTTTAGGAATGTTATAATTAATTTAAGTTTATCTAAGATTAACTTTAAATCAGAATCTTATTCTTAGGATACATGAAATATTTTTTTATTCAGTTTGTAAATACTTATAGGTATATATTAAAAACTATACTAATGTCCTTGTTAGTAAAATTATGAGGTTAGTGCATTTTTAAAATTGTTTATATGCTGTTACAAAATATAATTTAAATTTGTCACCATTGAAATTTAAAGCTTTCTTATTCTGCAGGAAGCCTTATAGTGACGAGGAGGTGTTTCTGGGTGTAAGGGGGGACATAATTCTGGAGCATACTCTCTTGGTAAGGTCATTTAAGGCGTGAAGGCTATTCTATTATGTTCTACTAATGCCTACAGGCAAATCTTGAAGTTTATTCAAGTCTTCAGCCCTCCTGATTCTTTTTTCAAGTGAAGCTGCATATTACTCTTAACCATGTGCCAGTCACATGCCTTTGGTTCTCATTCTGCATTGTCTGTCATGTAGGCATGAAAGTAAAATACTTTCTACTTGATGCCTATCTCCTGAAACTGGCATACTGCTTAGAGCTTATGCCTGTTTGTTTTGCAGCAACCCCAGGCCTCAACAAAAGACTTTAGAGAGGTTCAGAAGTGGTTATTTGAGATTCAAGAAATGTCATTATGGCTAAAGATTTAATTCTCTTGTTTTTACCTACTAGCCCTGCTCACCTTCTTGAATGCTTAAATGCTTCTTGGAGGCAGATATTAGATGAGTAGGGAAAGATTTTTGAAGGTCCCATATGATGGGCCATTAGACTTAGTGAAGATTTTCGTGCACTAAGGGGATGAGTAACAACTAATTTAATAATTTTAAATTTAAACCAAATTTCTTAATATTGAAAATTACTTAAAAAGTGCTTATGCATAATTATACCCACTTAACATTGAGTGACATAAGAAAATATTCATGCTTTATAATTTGTGGTTTTTAAGATATTTACATTTGAAAACATATTGATTATATTATGTGAAACATTGAAATAAGTGTTGCTATTTAGCTAAAATGAATAAGATGGAAAGCAAAACAGAAATATTTATTTAAATTCTAAAAGATGATTTGTTTTATATATACTTTGCATCCAAATTTATCAAATTCATTCTTCAAATAAAAACTGTAATTAGCAAATTTAACAACTATTACAAATATATAAGTAACAAAAATAAATAATACTGATAACTGAAAATGTAGTATTAAGGAGTAGTCCAAGCCTTGTGATAAAATATCCTAAATCATATATAGCAATGGAGTATGCAAATGATTACTAGTTCAATGCTATCACATATTATGAGTGATTATAATACCATTTAAAAAATACACTTGCAGCCAGGAAAGATTGCTATTTTAGAAAACTTGAATTGCTTTTTTTCCTCCAATGCATTTTCATTGTTCGTCATAAAACAAAATAATTATGTGATCAAAGAAGAATTTTTTTTAGAGTTTGTAGATTATCTTTCCAAAAATCTGTTATCATAACTGTTGTAACTAAGCAGCAATCTTGTAAACATTAATACTGTAGAAGCAGAATATATTGTGTGCGTAAAGATGGAATTTTTGATACTCACTTAGTGGAGAGCATAACAAAAAAAAAGAGGTTCTGAGTTATAATACAAAACACATATTGTTGCCTGTAGGAATTTTGATTTATAATGAATCACATTCAAAAATCGATAAGAAGAAAATCCAGATTTTTTCTATTATCTACCATAACACATGTGCTTGCAAAAATCATAAATCCTTTTGTTCAGTAGCAGCTGGGATTGAAATTGGACCTCCTAACTCTGAAGAGCATGGTTCTATGGCTATAGTGAGCCCAAAGCAGGCATATTATATGCATAGTGCTGATGGAGCGCTCAACCAAATCTACAATCATCTACTGCAAATGCAACCCTCAGCACAATAACTATTGTTTGCACAAACCATAACAACATAAAAGAATGACTGTAAAATGTGTATGATGTGATTACTTTTGACTCTAAATTACAGATATTTGTGTAATCAATGATGCATTAAGTGGTAAAGTTGGACATTGAAATAATATATAATAAAAGGGTATAGTTTTTGTCTCTTAAGATTTTTAGTGTTAATTTATTTTAGTATTTTTATATAATGCTTGAATATTTTTAAAATTTTTTGTGCATGAAATTATTGATATTATAAAAATTGTCTTTCTATATCGAGGAAAAAATATTTTAGCATAGCAAAAGTGTTGTTAGAGTATCCATTCATGCAAGCTCAGATTTGAGCTTAAGATTCTGAGTAAATAGCATTCTGGAAGACATTGACAAAGAGAATTAATATTTTAAATGGAAAACTACCATTAAAAAAAGTATAACCCTAAAATAAATAGCACATATCTAGATTTTGAAGCCTTTTAAATATGAAAAGTGCAAAACGCCATGAAACGCCTACGTACATGAACTTGTAAGTTTGTGTGACTAGAAAGTTTCAGCAGGTTTAAGAAATTTATTATAAATTTATTTTCATGAAGTTGATTGCGAATTTAGAGTTTAAAGTACTTGTAAAAGGAAAAAGATTATTTCTAAAATATTATCTGAATATTTGAAAATAATATTAGTTGTAAAATAATATTTAATCAAATATGCTAAATTCACGTATAAAATAACTACAACACAGGTATGCAAGAATATATTATCGTTCTTTGTAAATAAATTATAGATTTCTTTCCAGCAATATTTCAATCAGAAATATTACCATACATAATTATAAACCATTTAATAATTTTTAGATGTTTATTGTATTTTAAAATGCAAATTGTATACCCTGTTATCCATAAAAATCATTATAACATGACATTGATATGCTATGTATGTAAAATTTACATATTGGATTAAACATACTATGGTACAAAATGATTAGCTTTTCAACGCATTCATTTCAAATTAAGCAGTGGTAGGGATATTTAGAAGATATTTTGCTGTAGGTTTCACCGAGAAATATCTTCTGATCATTATTTTCTAGTAAGAAAATTGTTTATACGCTTTGTGTAAGAAAATGAAGTGCCTTCCAAGTTGTGTTTGATATTAATTCATATTGAATTGTAGACAACTGTATTAGTGACTTATCCTCTCACAATATTTCTGTTTGCATTGGTCGTAATTTCATTACTTTCAATACATTCTCGATGTAAGTATGAAATCAAGAAATTCATAACATTTGTACTAGGGGTAACCCATCATTAACAGCCAAGTATACAAGTGTCATTTGCTTGACTTTAAGTGATGAAATCTGGGTATAGAAATAAGGTCGCAGGAAAGTTGTCATGAACCTAGAATCCATAAATGGGTTCATTTGCAAGATAAAATGTCTTCATGAACAATTTGGTAAAATTTTTAGCAAAATAGACTGTGCAGCATTTATGACTCCATGAACCCTTTATATTGGATTCCAGACAACAGATTAACCTATGATTTGATCAACAATGTATTTGGATTCAAGAATGGCGTCAAATGTTCTTTTTGGAGGAATCTTAGTTTAGAAGCATTATGATAGCTGCATTAGTTTTTGATTTTGGAAAACACTTTGGAAAACATGCTTTTTCAGCATTCCTTTGTCATCATCATACCCTTTCTAAAATGATTGCATGTGATCCCATTGGACACATTATATCATTTTTATTCACATTGCTATCATTTTGAGCACAGACCATCATATTTCTGGTATGCTGAGGTTTCTGTAAGGTTATGTTTCAGAAGATACAACCAGATATTGTGCTTATTGTCCTGACTTATCTTGAAGATATTTATTGCCCTGCCCAGCCTATTCTTCTGATCTCTAACCTATAGAAAACATGTAATAAATGGTTGCTTAGAAAAACACTCCACCATTCACAAGTCACTATGATTTAACGAATTATGGTATAGTTTTGAAGTTATAATAATTACTTGCCATCAGATTCCTGTTTTATTTCTTGCCAATGCCGATAAGTTTGTTTTTTGCTGGTTGGTACTGAGTGCTGATTTCTTTGGATCTATGTGTCCAAATTTCATTGAAATTAAATATCTTGTTTTTCCACAATAATGTATATGTTCAATGAAAATCTTTCTGTTCTTTATATTCTTTCTGTAGCAATTTCCGTGGTTAGTAATACATAATATGCTTTAATGTTTTATTTTAATGTATTTTCTTAAATATGTTGATGTATGTGTCTGCACTCAGAATGGCATGTTCTCTTAGAAGTACTTAATGAATTTTGAATCCAATATGTGTTGTGTTTATAATAACAAGTAACTACAATATTCCTCTGAAAGTTTATATTTTTCAAAGGAAATGTTTTACAAATTCTTGTCAAAACATAAAATATATTGCTTTTCTTGGTATACTACTATCATTGTGTTTATCCTTAAATTACAATGAACTTATCTTATACTCTCAATTTCAGTTTCAATGTCTTACAAATTATTTTTATTCAATGTCCATATTTATAAAAAATATGAAAATTTTTGGAATATTGAGAAAAAGAGAATTGGTTGTCATTTATTATATGTGTAAATTTACTTAGTAATGATTTCATTTGTTGCATAGGAATCATTTGTATATGCATCCTCAATTAATAATTCATTACTTTCTATTCTTTAATTAATATGATTTTTGAAAATGATGAAGAACCGCATTATTAAAAATAGTATCCAATACACTATTTATCGTACTTTGTTTTCAGTGTTCGGGAAATATTTTACTCAATCTATGAATAGTATAATAACTCAGAAAATAAATTACATAAATCAAAATATCAGATTAATTTGAAATAAAATCTAAGTTATTTATTTTGAGTTTCTGATTAATATAATAATATATTTTTAAGGGGCCTTCAGTGACATTTAGTGAATTATATATTCAGATTATTTAAAAGACATTCAGTGATTATATAATTATTTCAATTTTTCAATTTACATCTGTATTGTTTTAGAATTGTAAAAAGGAAATTTTTTAAACAGGCTATTATTTTTGCATTGCTAGATTTTATTATATATGCTTATTATGCAATATTTATTTTCATATTATTATTATTATTGCACATAATTCACATATTCCATTTGTATCCATTTTCTAGGCTTCTCTTTGGAGAACATTTTGTGAAATGTTATGTAATATTAAATAGACAATATTGTGAAATTTATAGCTTGTTATCAATTGATAAGTAACATGTATACAAAAAAACTTATTGATACTGGAGAATCAAAATGCTAATTCAGCTCTGCGGTCACTTTGGCTGCAGTTATTTTCTTTTTAGACATAACAATCCGCTTTAATACCCGCTGGTCTCTTTCACTCAGCTTCTCCTTCTGTCCACTATTTTGCTTTGCTGAGCCTGTCTTTCCCTGCTGTGTGTATGCTGTCATGACTTGAGACACTGTACCTCTAGAAACATCTAAAAGCTGGGATGTTTCAGTCACTGTTAGTCCATCTAGTCGGGCTCCTACAATTTGGCCTCTCTGAAAATCTATGAGTTCTGACATTTTACACTGTTGATAGAAATTCAAAACGTAGACAACTCTGCTAAAGCTTTTTCATACTACCTAATATATGTAATTTTTATATTAAAAAAAATCTGGTACCTAAGATTATATTTTAATGCTTACAAAGCAAATTCTTAAATGCCCCTTTTATTCACAAGTGTTTCCATTATTTTGATAATCACCTGTATACATATACATACATACATACATATATATATATACAATGTGCCCTTGAAACTAACAATAGAGGATTCAGCAATACTATGTTTTTTTAAGGTGAAAAAAGTTAACCAAAAATATATAATTTTTGATAGTATATATTTAAAAAAAAATTCTATGTTGAAAGTTAAATTATTCAGTTTTACATAGTTTAACCAATTTATTTTTAGTAGTAAATAAGAAACCAATTTAGTTGTTACTGAATTATTATAAACATTAATGAGGCCATAATTTAATAATAACCAATAATAAGCTTATTTATACCTTCAACATTGGTAAGTTTTTGATGATTAAAATGTTACATCAAAAATAAGAAAATGAATTTTAATATGTATTTTGTTTCTGAAGTTAAATTAAAAGATTAGGCTTTACATCTTTATTGAGCAATAAGTTTTATTTTCACTAATAACAGCATTGGAGAATTTTCGTGGCTAATATTCTTAATTTTTTCATTATTTTTATGTCTTTTAATTAATAATGATTGACACATTGGAGTCTCTAACGAGAAAAAAGTTTCAATATGTGATGGTGAAGACATTGCTGGTAATTTATAACTTACAAATATGTTGTCCTCTGTCTCGATGTTTGATGAAGATGAATATTTCCTTTTTCCTCTGCCTCTTTGTTCTTCATACGCAACCAAATCAGATGTTTCCTTTGCCCGAGATAACATCTTGTGAGCACTTTCATATGTACCTATGATTTAATATAAAAAAAATTGGATATAATTTTCAGTTTTATTAAGTGAAAATGTTCTTTGTTTAAATGAGTAGATTAAATTTATCATATAAAACAAACTAATAATCCTTATTGGATATTTAACAAGGATCAGGAGCAACTCCACTTGAAACCATTTTCCTGATTTTTACTGCTTTTCAACAGGTGGTCAGGAACAGTTTTCACCATTTATCCAACCAGAAGAAACTACTTCAATTTTTTTGCAATTTTTGAATTCCACTATTGCAAAATTCATTATTTTATAAATAAAGAGAAATGTCTAAATATAACATACTAACTTTACAAAAATTTTAACTTTACATATTAATAAAATAACAATAAAACAGAATATTAAATTGTTTTCATTAAGAGTTTAAGTATTTTTAAGTATAAAAATATTTGTAACCATTATGAATCCAGTTTTCGTTTGTAAAAATCACAAAATTCGTTTGTAAAGTTTTATAAATGTAAAGAAAAGTTAAAATGCAGGAAACTATGTGTACAATAATTCTCCTATAAACACTGACAATACATACCAATTAAAAATGCACTAAAAATTATACACAGAATTTGCTATTACATTTTAACAAGTATAGTTCAGTATTTACATTGTTAAACTTGTAAAATCATCTTAAAAGTAAATTAATTAAAATTAATTAAATTAAAATTGGAAATAGTGCATAAGATGCATTCAAAGGAATACTCAAGCACTTCCCTTTGACATCAGTTAGAGAATAAACTATATAATAAGATAAAGATGTAACTTTTGAAATTCTTAAAACATTTGATTGCCATGGTTTATCATATAAATTTGTAATTTTCTGCAAATTAAATCATTTTTATTGTTAAAGGTTATAAAATTATCAGCTCTCACAATATCCCCATTATTCATATTATAGAAATCATTAGCATGGGATAATTATAATGTAAAGTTTATAAAAACTGCTATGCTATATTGCTTAACAAGTGAAAGAATAGTATTTAGTACAGGACAATTTACATGTTCTGATTTTAAAATTCAAATACATTGCTGTTCCTGATTTAATGGAAGTTTTTTTTCTGAAATTCTACTACAGAATTGTTGCAATGGTTTGTCTTATTTACGAACTGATGGTTTTAATTTTTTCATATGATTTTCAAAATGAAAAGAGTTGAATTTATCTAAACAACCAAAATTAGGTACAACATTAGGTAGATGTAATAGTCCATGAACATTATATGATATATTTTCTTCCTTATAGAATGTCTCAACAAAATAAACTAATAACTCTACAGCTTTAATAATTAGTTCCACACTACAGTTTGGTTGACACAAGATAGTAATGGCACAATGTAATACCATAAAATGTTCATAGAATTGTTTGAGAATAATTTCTCTAAAGACTATTCGTACTGTCTAAACTCAGTTGCTTTAAAGTGTTCAAATTCTTTGAGAGACGTAGGCTTGTGGACAAACTCACTGAAAATATTAGGTCTCATTTCTTGTAACAGATCTGAAATTATATTTGCTTGAAAGACGCACAGTTAATAGTTCATTTAGCTAAAATGCTATAATTTCTTTACGACAGCAAGACAGACAAGATGCATATATTCATATGGAATCATTGAGACCATACGAAATCCCGGAATAGTTTCCAAAATTGAATCACCCAAATGATGTGCTTCATCCTTTCTGGTGAAGAAAGATTCATCTGTCCTTAATGGTGAATTACATTCTGGGAAACAATTTATGGTTCACATATTTACCTTTTTGAATGCATTTAACACACCCCAAATAACCTGTGTGACCTTGATATATACAACATAAGCCCTGGCAGGAGCATTAGCAATCATTCCAACCAATTTCACAGAATGTTTGTTATTGCTTATTGTAACTCCATTTAAAATTAAAAATGCTACTTCTTCTACAAATTTACGAAGAAAATCTTTGGCATTTCTTGGTTTTTCAGAGCCATGATACACTTTAAAAGAAAAAATAGGAGATTTTTTTATGTTATAAAGTGAGCATGATATCGGCTGAAACTGACTTTTTGAACTTTTAGTAAGTGTCATACCATCAACATTGAATAAAAGATGTATTCATCTAAGCAAAGATACACATCTAAATGTAGAATTTAACTGTTTCTCAATGCCTAAATGCGCATACATTCCTGATGTACCACTCTAAATTCTGTATTCCCTGGTGTACTGATTAAAGTTCTTACATCTTTTGGTAAATTAGGAAAACACAAGTGCTTCCTTAATAAAGGTAACAATTTTGTGACATTATTGTCAACAGCCCAAAAAGGCAGATGTTTCTGCAAATCAAATTCTTTATCAAGCGGATATTCTAAATCTCCACTTAAAATGTTCTGATAAAAATCATAGGTATGCTGATTTTCGGAAGAATCAGTGGTAATTTCTAAAGACTCTGAAAAATAAATATCTACTCGAATTTACACTATTCTCATCCTCAATTGAAAAATTACAACTCACCATGAACAATTTCACATCAACATCGAAATCTAAATTTCTTTTAAATTTTCTGCTTGGTTTGTGAAATTGATACACTCATCATAGTAAGCCAACAAAAGGAGATATTCTAATAAAAGTGTACAACCAAATCTGTCATCAAAATGCTGTGATTCAAATATGGATTGTAGCTAAACAATTAATGTAATCTTGTTTTATTGACATTGGGATCTCGTGATGTCTTCTTACATGCTGTTATATTTATCATATTATGCCTTTTAACGATCTCCATTGTATTTCTGAAAAGTTATAACAATATCAATTTATATTCCTGAAAGTCTCAATAGATAATTCTTGACTTAATCATATTTCTTATTGTTTCATGAATAATTGTATTTTAATGATCTGGTTATTAATAAAAATTTTAAAAATAAATTGAAGTGTATTTTCTAAAAGTTATTTAAAAATACATATTTTTTGTGAAAGTTTTGATTTTTTTACTGATTTTATTTTACTTGAGAAATTTTAAATGTAGTATTTTTAAAAATTATTAAGTATATCATAATAAACATTAATCTGGAATAAAAATTTAATGCTGATTTATTGTATTGACATGAAGCTATTATAAAATCCTAATATTAACATGGAATAAAAAAGTTAAATAAAAATGTATACTATTATCATGAAGTTAATATAAAATTCTAACATATTAACAGGGAATAAAAATTGAAATCTAATTTATTCTATTAACATGAAGCTACTATGTAAAATCCTAACATTAATCTAGAAAAAAAAAATAAATAAAATTCATGCTATTGTCATGAAATTTAAAAAAATCCTAATATATTAACATGGAATAAAATTTTTTAATTTAATTTATGCTGATGTCTTGAAAATACTGTGAAATCCTAACATATAACTAATTTTAACATGGAATAAAAAAACTATATCTAATTTATATTATTGCCACGAATTTGCTACAAAATTCTAACATATAAACATTAACATGGAATAAAAAAAAAAATTAATTCGTACAATTGTCAGGAAATTACAAAATTAAATTTATTCTTTTGTCATGAAATTACTACAAAATTTTAACATGATATAAACATTTCAAATATAATTTTAGTATAAATTGTTTATATTTGTCAGGAAGTTTCTCCGAATTTCTGCTTTAAATTTTAGCATTTAAGAAAATAAGTTTTATATATTCAGGAAATGTTTTTAAATTCCTAACATTACCTAAAATGTATGGAAGCAAAATTAAAAAAAAAAAAAAAAAAAAAAAAAGAAAAATTTCGTGATACTTGCATAAGTATGAATTATAATATGTGAAATGAATGGGTACCATAATTGGAAATTCGTAGAATAATTTTTTCTCTTCAAATGTATTAAAAAATAAATTTACACCAGAAAAATATTTCTTGCATATTAATTAAATCCAATTTTAAATCATTTTTACAAGTAATATTTTACCTTGTTTAATTTTACAAGTTACCACAACATAAGATAAATAACCAGATTATATCCACAACGAACGTCCATTAGAGGTCTACTTTTAATCCACACATAACCAGAATTAATGTCCAGAAGTTTACGTCTATTAGACATCCATAGTGATCGACCAAAAAACATCCTTTCATGGACGTCCCATAGACGTTTATTTATTCTCCATTGCGTTTATTGGATAACGTGGACCTCTCGTGTACGTCCTGGTTGTGTGGATCCACTGGACGTCATTTTGATGATCCACCGTAGTCCAGGAGACATCCATTAGACGACCATAAATGATTCAGAAAACGTCCATCGATAACAACTGGTGGATGTGTTATGGTTATGACATCACATTACATCAATAGTTATGTCATGATTCTGACATGGCTGAGTGGACATGAGCTTTTAATCATTCATAAAAATTACAAGTGTTTTTTTTTTATGAATGGTCGTTTCTTGTGCTGTCAAATATTTTGATAACCATATTTAAATTTCGTATTCCATGAATTGGCTAAATATTGATTTATTTAAAATTGTTAAAAATTAATCTTTTTTAATTTTTTTCGTTTTATTTTATAAAACATTAAAATTACAATTTAATTTTACAATGATAAATTTCACTAGGTACTCATGTAAAAGTATATATTTCTTTTGTTGTCTGCCAGCTAGGCTGGTAATAAGGGATGCCCAGCTTCTTTTTTCCAACTGAACGGTAATTTGTGTGGAGTCCGACATTCCTTAGTACACATATGTCATAGATACCCGTTTATAGTTTTATTGGGTTATAATGAACCATTCACAACCCATTTATATGAGGAAAGCTCAAAGATAGGAAAGAGAGAAAGTACACCCATTGCCGAACCAGGATTCAAATCCAAGACTTCTCCAGCTGCAGTCAGTGACTCTGGCCACTAGACTGGAAAAGTAACTCATTTATTTCTTACCATAAGAAATTTTTCTGAATAATTTTATTTAACTTTGAAATATTAATAATTATAATAATTTCTAACATAGAATACTTTCATTGAATACTAAATGCGAATCTAATAAAAAATTTAATTTATTCTGTTGTCACGAACTTGAGACAAAATTCTAACTTAAACATGGAATAAGGGAAATTTAATATAATCTATTGTCATGAAATTGCTTCAAAATTCTAACATTAACATGGAATAAAAAATTTTAATTTAATTTGTACTATTGTCCGGAAGTTATTAAGAATTTCAGTTTAAAACTTTAGAATTTAAGAAACTATCAAAGTGAATATGTTTTATATTTAAATATATTCAGGAAATGTATTTAATTTCAAACATTATTTAAAGGAAATTTTTTTATTGACTTTAAATAATGCTAAAAATTATATTTGTACTTCCCTAGAAAAAGTTTACTGAATTTATCTATAAAATTTGCAACTATTGAAATTAATTTAAGTTGTAATTCATGGTTTAACATAAAATTAATTGAAATAATAACACAAATTAATGTATTTATAAACAGTGGAAATGTTGAGTATTAATGTATTTAAAATTGTAACTGCTGGAAACTTACATAAAATCTAATGAAGGAGAATTTAAAGAAAAAGAAAATCTAGCGAAACTAACAAATGTGAAATGAGAATTCTTTCGGTAAATAATTCGTAGAATAATTTACTTCGTTTCAGATGTATTAAAAATAAATTTACCCAGAAAAAAATTAATGTTGCATGTTAATTATAAATCCAGTTTTAAACGGGTTTTACAAATAAAATGCTTATAATATTTTTTCTTGCTAAATTTCGCAAGTTATGATAACTTAAGATGAATATCCAGATTATATCCACAACGAACGTCCAATAGAAGTTTATTTTTTAATCAACATACATCCATGAATTAAGGTCCATAAGGTATCATCTAATAAACGTCCAGTGGATATGGTGGATCCTTCGTGGACGTCCGTTTGACGTACCTGGTTGTGTGGGCAGAAAGAAATAATTGTTTTTCATTGTAGCTGTAGTCATAGGAATATTTTACCGCTGACTGAATTAACATATAATGGATCTTTTGAAAATCTTTGACAAATAATTTTGGAGATTAGTTTTATAACAATCTATAAATTAATACTTGTTATCAGTTTAAATTTTCATTTATAATTCATTCCACATATTATAGATAATGTGCTTCAGTATTGATTTATATTTTCGTTTGAATTTATTGAATATTTTGTTTTTAAATCTCAGGTGTTGCAAAGTTTAACTTTTTCTTAAAAAAGTGAGGCTATCATTATGTAACATTGCTCTTAAAGAAAAAAGTTTTTTATGCATATTCTTTCCACTCCGATCTTTTTACTTACAAGTTTTTAAGTCATTTTTATAATTGCTAATTTTTAAGCGATTTTATAATGAAAATGATTACAAAAATGTTTTGTATGAATGCAAAAGTTCTAATAAAGAAATTCAATCTAAAGTGTTTTATATACTAAGTGTTATAATTTCCAAAAGGAAGTCAGCATCAACGTAAGCATCGCAATTAGTTTGAAAAAATTAAAAGTGAACAGAAACGTTGTGTGTGCATTAGCTTAAATGCTGCACTAAATTAACAATGTTAGTTTAATATATGTGGCTATGGTTGTTTCTGCATTAAAGCACCATAGTGCTAAAAAATCTTGATTTTTATCTTATATATGGCAAATCACTTAAGAAAAAGGAGTAAAAGAAAAATATTAGTCAAAAATAAATTATATGTGTGAAATGTTGAAAATGTATTTACATTCATTAAATTACCTACACTAACTCCTTTAAAGAAGTCTACGTATTATACTTATACCAAAAAAAAAAAAAAAAAAAAAAAATAGTAACACGAAGTAATGAATAAAAAAAAATTAATTCTGCTTTTTCTGTCTAAAGTAAATTCAGCAAACTAACAAGCATCATTTGAAGCTTTCAAAATCTGATTCTTCACTCTCTCTCCTCGTTCCGAATTACTACAATAACTTATTAATTCCTAAATAAAATTATAGTGGGGCACCCAGTAGTTGTGTAATCTTAACCCTAAAATTGAGTGTTTTTTCGTAATTCAGAAGCAGAAACCAAGCAAAGGACCTTTAGACATGGCACGTCACGCTCAAAGATTAATTTACATGGAGGCGATTGTGTTCATGACCTCGCTCTGCTTAATGTACCTTAATCGTCATTTACGGATCTTTGGATGAATCGGTATAGAATTCACTAACTTCCAGTTGCTAGAAAGAAGGGCTTTTCCATATAGGCCATCGAGGCCTTTCTTGAAGTGATGTAAAATAAAGAATAGTAGCTAATTTTTCTAGTTGTATGTTATGTATTATTAACATTTATATCTTATGAGAGCCTTATTTCTTATTTGAACTTATAAATTTTTCAATAAGCTACTGATTTTCAAGTAAAAGTATAAACACAACACTTTTGAATGAACATCAATAGCTTATACTAAAAAATTAAAATCTCTTGTATTAACCTCCTAGTTAATCTAATAAGGTTCTTTTGAGAACTGATAAGATTCAAATTAAAAAGGAAGTTAATTATCTTTTAACCTTAAAAAATAAAATTAATGCTAGAAGATGAAACTAAGTAAAAAAGCAATTTAAATTTTCTTGATAACAATAAATGCATATATGACTGCTATTATTTGCACAAAATGCATATACTTTTCCATATTTAAGAAGTCAGATTGTTTTTTAGAAATTTTCTTGTAATTTTAACGATTACTTTAACACTTTACATTAATTTAATTAGTTAGGTAGCTTGAACTGCAATTTGATATTTTGTGTCTTGCTTCCTATATGTTGGATTTGGGTTTAAATATCTCTGTAATGACTTGGGTGCTAAGATTATGATTGCGTTTCTTTTGATGGTTTTTAAAACTATCTATGGTTGTTTTTTGAAGATAGTTTCTTTGGAAAAAAGCGAACTTCACTTATTATATTTTACGGAAGAATAAATAAAATGTATTTTTTTTTTAAATATCATTTTACTAAACTTTTTACTGATCCTTAAACAAGACAAACGTCGTTAATTTTACGTCAAAAGAATATGTAAGATTAAAAACCTATTTTTAGTATTTTATCTTAATCTACTCGATTTATAAAATACATCTTGGGAAATATTGTAACTTATCAAAGAGAGTAGAAAATCATTATAAAAAATGCAGATGAAAAAATATTGCATTCTATTTTCTATTAACTGATAAAATTCATAAGTTTTCTACTTATAGTCTCTCTCTCGGTACTTTTAACTTTCCTGAATTATCAAATCAGGAGAGATAATTCTATGATTTTTAAGTATTATCTAAGTAATCATGCATCCTTGACATGACTATGATAACAGTTCATCCTCTGTAAACGTGTTCTGATTCGAACACTTTGGTATATCAAATGAGCCATTGATTATGAAATGCTTTTACATCTGTAGGCAAGTTTTAAAAACTGTTGCGATAAAGGACTTCTTGTTACATATTACTTTCTAGTTGACTTTTCAAAAACGTAAATGAAAAATAGTGGATTTCTTAAGAAGAATTCTTGATGATTTAAAGTTAATGTGAACAAGCACATATCGAATAATTAATATCTTAAATATTTTTGATTACTATTAATGTTAGAGCAGAATATATATTCAGAATGATTTTTTTTAGAAAATTTTCAAAAGTTAAACTTTTCTTTAAAATATGTTTGAAAAGCTGTATTCTAATTTTATTCCTTATTATTTTTATTCTTAAATTTTGTGTATTGTCCTGAGTAAGGTAAACAGTAGTTTTAAAAGTTATATATAAATTATGTTCCTTAATTCATAAAAAAATTTGCTGCAATATTATGAAGAAAATCCTTATTTATGTTTGATAATAATATAATTATTGTTTAAAAAATTTCATTATATTACTAATTACTTAATATTTCATGTAATATTCAATTGAATTTATTACATGGGATTAATTATTCATTATATTAAGTTAGTTATATTACGTTACAAACTATTCAACAAATAGATAAAAGTGCTCTTAGTTTTAATCCTCTTAATCGTTTCAATGTAATTTAAAACAATTTCTTTTAAACCTTTTATTTTAGAATATCCTTTAAAGCTGCTCATTGGTTTTTACTCATATTATAAAGTTTCTTTTTATTAGATCGACATAGTAAAGAAAGCTTGAAAATTTAATAATTTAAAAACAAATTCATAAATGAAAGATTATCGTCAAGAGACTACAAAAGCAGAAACTAGTAAAGTTATTTATTTTGAACTAAGAATGACAATTAAATGATTTCTTTACTTGAAAGTAAATAGAAAAAAATGTCCGATGTAAAATTGATGTAAAATTTAAAACTAGTCTTTTCATTAATGATTTAATCTGTTACAAATAATTTAAAATTTTTCTTTCTTAGTAATGAAGACTAGTTGTAATTTAATATGTTCTGCTGATGCTAATTAATAATTAATTTAAATGATTGATTTTACCAACTTTGCTATGTAACTACTAAAATATTTTTACTGTAATCTCAGGTCACGGAGTTTATATTGGGAAAAACTAATGTGTTGCATCAGTTTTTTAAGGAGTTCAGTTTTTTCTTGCTCATTTTGCCGTATTTGACATAATAGATATTTTCTCATTCATTTTTCAAAGGAAAAAATAAAAGATTTATAAGTTACTGTCTTTATTCACATGTTTATAATTTAAAAAATGTGGATGACAATAAAATTATAATTCAATAAATGCATAAGTGAGGCAAACTCTGAACTGTTAATGTCGGGGAAACTTGGCTATCAGAAAAATGATGCAAATGAAAGAAAATGTATGTAATGGAAATATTAAAGAGCATTGAATTCGCTTCAACTGTTAATAATATACTATTAATAAGTATTGTATAAGTAAAAATTGTATTTATTAATATACTATAGTCATATATTATTATATGGGTATAGTTCATAATTCTCAATGTGTTTATATTTGCACCATTCTAAGAATTAATGTATAAGAATAGTTAAAATACTTCTCTCACACTTACATGAAAAAATTCTCTACTGTTGCATTAATTTTTCAGAAGTGAGCTGAATCTGCAAAACAATTCATCAAATATTTTCTTCTAAGAAGCTGACAGAAATAATTCTTTAATTTGTCTATCAATACAATCAAGGGGAAAATATTGTTCGAGCTTGAAATAACGGATGTTATAAATAATTTTCAAAATATTTCCTAGTGAAGAGTTTTTTTTTTTCTCCCTAAAATAAAATATGCATGAACTACGGAAATATCAATTTAGATCTGAGGTTTTTGACAAATATCTTCTATGTTTCATCGTCATGTGCTAAGATAGAACTGATGCGATTATTCTTAATTAATGGCTTCTAATATATAACAAAATGCTCGATAAATAAGACTTCTCGGAGATTTTGAGATTCTATTCTCAGAAGGAATTTTTTTCGTACTATTTTATAATAAATATAATAGGAATTTTTGAAAGAAGTGCTTTCAGTAAGAAACAGTTTTGAAAAATGAAATCAATAAAATATTCTTAGACGCAAATTGTAAAGAATCTTAGACATAAATTGAAGTAATTATAAATGATAAATAAGTGTTGACTTGAATATAAAATTTTTGCTTGTCTAAAGCACTATTGTAAATATAATATAAATATACTTGCTAGAAAAAGTAATATAAATATTTAATGTTTCTTTATAAAGTACTGTGTTAAACTCAGTATTTTTACTGTGCTTAACACAGTACTCCTATTCGTGAATGAAAGTATCAAATGTAATAATTTTATTGCACACAAAACTGGAAAATATTTTTTGAGAGTTAAAATTTCTCTCACTAAATGTGTATCCAATCTGCAGATAATATAACAAAATTTGATACAAAAATTTAGCATAAAAGTATTTTTGAAATCAAGTGATGCAAGTATATAATTCAGATAATTATGGCTTAAAATATTTTCTCGAGTGTGTTTATACTTATTATACTTCACTAAAAATGTTATAAATGTTATATTTTACTTCACTAAAAATGTCTAATTTACAAACAATATTAAGCAAATGCGATGTAAACAGAAGTTGTGTTATTTATAGTATATGCTATATATAGTATAGGTCGTATGTTTTATAATAAACTGATTTATTATAAAACATACGTGTAATTGTCTAATGAATTTTATAATTTCATATTAAAAAACGAAGAATATATTTTTTTGCATTATTTTTTGGGTTTTAAATGTTAAATTTTCATCCGAAAAGTGCAGTATTCTTCTACATGAGAGTGAATGAAAATATTAAACATTTCGATGAGGAAAAGGTAAATATAAAATTTTTATTTTGATAAATGCATGTAATAAAAATATCAATTTTATCTCACTTATGTCAATTCAGAAATCTTTTGGTTTGGAAAAGCTGAAGATATTGTGGAAACTTTCTAGTCAGCGTGCAATTGAATTACTTTAAGGATTAAAAATTGCTTACAAATAATTTTATGTTTTAAAAAATATAAATTAATCTTTTTAAACTAGTTACAGAGCTATTTTGATTTGATAGTCATTATTTTAATACAAGTTATAATTTTGAGATAGATGCTTAAAGAAAAATGAAACAATTTATGAAGAACAAATGACTCTCTAATGAAGTTATTTAAAGATAAGATAAATACTGTAATGCTTATATTATAAACTAAGGTACTATTCAAAGCTTTTAATTAAAAAATTGTGTCTTTGATTCCACTTCAAGCGTGGATGCTTGTAGTGATTCAGAACTCACAAACTGTTTGTCCAGGTCGAATGAGCTCTAGTGTGAAAAATGTTATCTTGGAGCGACAGATGAAACCAATTTTTAATTGGTTCATGATTGGTTTTAGATTGAACGAAAAATCAAAATCTCATAGTGATCGCAAATGCATAGTGAATTTTTTTAATCAGGTGAAGTTGGAATAAATGGGGATTTATTTTAATTGTGAAATAATCTTTCAATTACATAATGCTTAAAAAGTAAATAAAAAACTTTCATTTTGCTGCATAAAATATCTCTTATGGTAATACTTAGAAATATAACTTGTATAAAGTAATATATTTTTTTATTTCGTTTTACATTTATATGTTATAGAAAAAAGTATAGAAAAACATTATACGTTATATGAGCTATATAATAATAGTTTATAAAATATTGCTGAGGTAAAAAATTTGATATCAATTATCAATCAAATGAAGAAATTATCGCTTACAATTGAAAAAATGAATTTTTTTTCATGATTTTGAAAAATGTTTACTAAAAGCAGGAAATGCGAGAAAAGTTCGCAGGCAAAGTGGTATGCAGTTCAAGTAAATATCTTGTCTACTAACTATCGATAGAAATTGCAAACGAGATGTCTGCGTATAGGATTCGAGACAGAAGAAATAATTGCCAGAAACTGAATGCAATAAAGAAGGAGGTTGGAAACATACTTAAAATTGTTTTTTATTACATAATGGTAAAATGTTTAATAAATAATTTTTTTAAACGTCTAGTGTTAATCTTACTATTTACGACCAATTCTCATTCAATTCATATTAATGTATGGATCGAATGATAAATAATTCGAGATATATATTCTAGGAATCATGTAGTTTCCTTAATGTAGGTGCAAAATCATTTAGAATGCTTAGCGAAATGATGTATTGAAAATAAAATAATTGAAAGAAGTATAAAAATATACTCATAATTTTTGTTGTAATTCCACAAAAACACATAGAATAGCTATATTTATATCTTCATTAGAAAAGTTATAATGAATTAAAATCAGTATATACTGTTTTTATTAAATCAGATTTACTTTGGTTTTCAATTTATTTGCAACACAATTTTATTTAAATATATTTGTAACTAAATATAACATTAATTTTTTTCTCTTTTGTTATGTGCTTAAGAAATAAATTTATTCGACTGCTTTGTTTAATGCCATTTTCTGTAATCAAAATTTTTATGAATAACTTTATGTACATCAATTCGCACTTAATATTAGCTTGTATTATTTAAACATTTTAATGGAAAATCTATGAAAATCAAGCATTTTTTCCGGAAAGAAATTTGATTTCATGACCTATTGTAAATATAAAAGTTCTGTCCAACCCAGTCAATGTAATGTTAAGAAATAGCTTTTATTAAATGGGAATATTTTAGAATAATTTTGATCAGAAATTAAAATTTTTTTTTTTCTCGAAGGAATAAGGAATAGAAAATGTTCGACATTTTAAATGAGATAAAGAAGCAAAATTATATGAAATAATAATTTTTATGTAAAAATGTGTTGGATTAGAGTATGTACATTTTAGTGCATTAATCTGCCCCTAATATTATTACTTGGGAAGCATACGAGTAAGATTATAGTGATTGAAAATCACCTGATAATGAAACCCGTGATTCGGTCTCAAAAAGTGGCTGTTTCCGGGACGTTTTGTGATGCCTTTTGTAAAAAACTCACTATCTAATTACTTTCATATTTTTAATGCGAATAACCTAGCTATTTATATTCTTTAAAACTGCAGTATAAAATGTCCTTCTAAGGTGATTTCAGGAATTTTTATCCATTCCGATTGAAGATCCGGAAGAAATTCTGCCTTTGAGAATGCATTTTTTTGCCCCAATAGTTTATATCTCGAAAGTATGGAATTGGGAGCAGATCAGGTGACTGATTTGGCCAGTTCAAGACTTATCATAAGACAATTTTTGTTACCTCGGATGTGTTTTTGGGATCACAGCCAGTGTAAGGGCATCATGAATTATTAAATTACTGCTGGCCACCGTAAATGCAACTCCTTGAAGAAAGCATGCAAATAAGATGAAATTTACAACATGCATTAACGAAGGTGAGATATGCAAATGGTAAGAATTTTAGTGCAGATGCACATCACGCGCGCCTGTGGAGCCACTGCAAAGTGCTATTTAAAGCTTAGAGATTTCAACGATTTGAAGCTCGGCAATTGTGTTTTTTTTCCCTCTTCTTTTTTTTTTCTTTTCTTTTTTCTTTTTCTTTTTTTTTTTTTTTAAAAAACGATAAATTATGCCTCGTAGGAAACAGCGATCAGTTTTTGATCAAGTATACCAGTTCGACAAAGGAAGGATAATGGCCTACCGAGATTGTGGATTATCTTTCAGTGAAATCGGTAGTTGTATTGGACGAAACCAAGCAACTGTAATGTGGATATGTAATCGTTGGAAGCAGGAGGGTACGACGGACCAACGTGTTCAATTGCATCCACCTCTGTGCGCCACTTTACAGTGATGACAAGCAAATTGTGCGCATGGCAGTGACGGATCGCTCAGTCATATCACGAAGCATAGCAAAGCGCATTCAGTCTGTAACGCATCATCCAGTGTCTGCACTTACCATTCGACGCTATTTACAGAGGAGTGGTCTGTCCGCAAGACGTCCATTGCTTCTTCTACCCTTGATGCAGAACCACAGACATCTCCGCCGCCAATGGTGCGATAAAAGAAGAATGTGGATGGCAGAATGGAATGAAATTGTCTTTACTGGCGAGTCACTCTTCGGTCTGCAACACCACGATGGTCGCATTCGAATCTGGAGACACAGTGAAGAGAGGATGCTGAGCAGTTGCGTTATGCACCACCACACTGGTCATGTACCGGGTATTATGGTATGAAGTGTTATTGGATATTACTCTTGCACTCCCCTAGTACGTATTGCCAGTACTTTAAACACCACTGATACATTTCCGATGTGTTGTAGCCCTTTGAGTTGCCCTTAATTATCTTCAGGGATTGTCCACAGCCATATTTCAACAGGATAACGACCACACTTGGCCCTCACTGTCAAAGGGTTCTTCATCAATCACCAAATTGAATTGCTTTCCTGGCCGGATCTTTCACCGATAGAAAACATGCGGTCTATGGTTGCTTAACGACTGACTCAGATTATATCCCCAGCTGCTACATCAAATCAACTTTGGCAACGTGTGGAAGTTGCTTGGTCTGCTGTACCTCAAGAACACATCCGAAGTCTCTGAATCAGTGTCGAGGCGTGTGGCAGCGGTGGTCTCCAACAATGGCGGGTACTCTGGTTACTGATTTCGGCAGGAACCGTACTTCACAGAAGTCAATAAATTTAATCTTTTGATACTTGGTCAACATGTTATCTGCAAAATAAATTTTGTAGTGATATATCTTGTCTTTCTTGGTGTTGCAATTTGGTGGCCAGAATGTAAAAGACTGTTTAATTAAAGATCCCATATAGAGAAGACAATTTATGTCAGAATTACCAAACTACTGAAATTTAGGAAACTTAATGCTCTTTATTTTTATACTATTTTATGTAGCAATATTCACATACTTTACTTTTTATAGTAATTTATTTAAATTCATTGTTGTTTTCAAATACATAAATGTTTTATGTTTCATTGTTTTTGATGTAATCTCTACTATTCTATCATAGTATTGAACCTTTAATATATTAACAAAAATAATTGTATTTAAGAGATATATTTATTTACATTTATAAATAATCAAGAATTCCAATGTTTTGATTTGGTATAATTTCCTGTAGTTTATTAAAATTTCTAATAAAATATTATAGTCTATCTAATTTAAATTTCCTATTAATGTTTCATTTATTTTTAAGGCAAGATTAAAGAGTAGAAAATTTACATTCATTATATTAAATTATTTTAATTTTTAAATTTTGAAACAAAGAATCATATTTTTGCAAATTTAATTTAATCTTCTGAATTTTTGGCTCAGAATTTCATCCTTTGTGTTTAAATATTTGACAAAATGGAAAACCCAAGGATTTTTCAAACGCCATCGTTCTCATTTCAATTGTATCAAAAATGAAATATACTTAAATCAAAATTGAGGAAATTATTGCATGATTTATTACATAAAAAGTACAAAATTTATGTTATTTCTGATTAAAGCATATTTTCCCCAAAATACACACTTTTTTTATTCGTTTAATAATTTAGATACATTTGAACTTTTATTATCCGAACTCCATCTATCCGAATCGCTTTCAGAATTTCAGGGGGGGGGGAAACTCAAGAAAAGGAAATGTAAGGGAAGGGAGAAGATGAGAATTACATATCACTGGAGGAATTTTGAAAATTCCTGGATGTTCAGAAATTAGTGCTGAAGATATAGGAGAATGGGTTAAGAATCAAACCGTGTTTTTCATATTGCAAATGATGGAAAACTTATTGAAAGTGACGAGGAAGAAGAAAACCTTAATATCTCTGTTGAAGCAGACATGGGGCCAACAGCTAGTTAAGCATTTATAAATTCTGAAACTGTTTGTAAGTGGATAGAGTCCGAGTATGACTATATGTGAATTCTCACAGCGAAGCAGATTCACGACTTGTGTGCCCGAAAACGTATGAAGGTAGTGAAATATCTTACTCTGATCGAGGTAATCATCAAGCAATGATTTTTATTTACAGCACTGTACATACATACTATATTATTGTACAAGATTTGTACGTACCTTAACATGTCCGTACAAAGGCTGTAAGTGTTTCTTTTTCATTTAATTGTTCAAAAGTTCTTTTTCTTAAAAAAAAAAAATGTTTTTTCTCCCCTTTTCAACGTATAATAATTAATTAAAATAGACCCTTTTTTTCCAAAAATCCAACTAGCCAAATTTTTGATTATTCGAATGGGACCCGGTCCCAATTGATTTAGATAATTGGAGTTCTAGTGTAATGGATTTATAAATATCAATAAAACAAAATAATTTTAGTTAGCTACAACTTTTTGTTTGCACAGTGAATATCACACAAAACTGTAATACGACTCATAAATGTTATTAACTATTTACAACATGTAAAGTGAAATTTTTATTTTCTCAATCGTTTGTCATAGAAAAATACATATTTTCAAATGCAAATTTCTTTTATAAAAAATACATAATGACATGATATTTGTAAACTAATTTTGTAATGATTACGAAATCAAAATTTAAACTCTGGTAATAACCCAGATTCCATATATATAATTAGTAAAATATTGTGTTAATTTAAAAAAAAATTGCATTAGACTGTGTACAATCAAAATTTCTAATTTCAAACTGTAAGATAAATTTCTTGAAAATATGAGACTATACATGAAGGGAAAACCATTTTAAAGAGTACAAAAATCAAAGTTGCGCAAAACAAACGGAGCATTGTGCAAAGAACACAAGTCTCTTCCAAAACGGTCACTTCGAATCTTCACTCAAAATAAGTTTGCAAAGAAACGGACACCTTAAAACTATAAAGCCAAGTATAATATTTAATTATTTAAAAATGTGTTATTACAAAACGATGAATCAAAATAGGATTCGTGAGCAGAGTTTTTGCTTGAATATATTTATGATTTTTAACAACAGTTAAGAACGGAATCCATTTTGCTTTTGTTTCGTTCCGGAATGAAATTTTAACTTTGAGAGTGTTGTCACGATATCTCGATATTTTTGATAGAGTTGCTACAAGATAACAAAAATTATTTACAAAAAGTCCTTTGTACCACGAGAAGTTAAATAAAAAGAGCTGAACTAGGCTATCTGCACATTTAGAGATGTAAAAATTATAATGGAGTCTTTCAATTAAAATGTGATAATGCTGTTATCTAGTGATATATAAAGAAATTTAAAGGTTCTTTTCTATAAGTACGTGAGAAGGAATCTAATTAGCGTATTAAAATTATTATACTTTTTGAGTATAATTATAATAAATTTCTGTGAGAGAAACAGTAATTAAAATGTTTTGTAAAAATTGTAACATGAGACTCATTTTATTTGATTGCATCAATCAAATTACGATTTTCAAAAGAAAAAATTTTATTTCGAAAAGAAATTTCAGTTCATCCATGTCATAAAACGATGATTTAAGGAAAAAATTGGTATTGAAATAATTAGTTACTGTAAACAAAGCATTTCTAGATAAAATAAATAAATGTTACTGCACATCTTTCTCGTTAATATGGCTTAGTAATGTTTGATTTTTTTCTTCTTTTCTGAAGTCAAAATACTAAGAATGGATAAAGCTTATATTTGATTCCAATGAGATAGTTGATTACAAATCAGATAAAGGTGTTATAAAAATATTTACCCTTGTCAAAAAACTTAAAAAATAATGAAATAAATCTATTCAAATTCATTTTGAACAACTAAAAAGGGAGTGTACTTTTAACTGACTATTAGTTTAAATGCTTATAGTTCTGGCGAAAAAAATATCAGTAATAGAAAGTTTCCTTTTGATAAATTTTTTGACTATCAAAAATCAATTGTTAAAATTTGATTCTGATTTAATTTTATTTCATAGTGTTTATCAAAAATGGCGCAATTTTGATTAATTAGAAAATATTCAGATTTCAACATATTTCATATGATAAATGACAACAAAATCAATTCATAAATGATATAATAACACATTTTGTGCTCTCTGCAGTTTTTCCATTTTGAATTAAGTATTCAATGACACAGAAACCTATTGTGTAGGAGAATCACTGTTTTTTTGCATCATGCACCAAATATTTAATTTTTTTAAAATGAATTAATCGATGAGGCACTTCATTTAGAGTTCATTACTATACACTACATATGAGAAATAGGCAATAAAATAGCAGTATTACTTTTTGAACTTTTTAAAATAACGAATTTCAAAATAATATCAAGATTTGCATGAAACTAGGGAATTTTCAAAGTGGCAGTTTCCAACCATTTGAAAAGAATTATACAAAGATTATACAATGTTTCGGAAAACATTGTTTTCATTTTTTCAGTTTCATTATAACTTGCATATTCATCAAAATTATGAAATTCAAAACATTTTTTTTATTCCGAATACATAGTATAAACTGACGATATGTGTATTTATATTTAAGAAATGCAACCTATCAACTGACAAAATTTTCAGAACATTTGAGTGATAAAAAAAGAAAGAAAGTTGTACGGTGAAGTGCAATCAATAACATGAAAGGAAGTGTTGTTTTTAAATATGAATCTTATATTCATATGCTTCTAACAATTCTTGTGCATTTTAAATAATTCTATATAATAACATCTCTTTACAAAGAAAAAATAATTTGGTAAAAAAAGTAATCATCTAAACGTGTTTTGTAAAAAACATAATCACATATAAACATTGGAACGAAATGTTTGAGAACTGTTGTCAAGCTTCATTAAAAATATTTTAATGTATGCACATGAGAATTGATTAATTTCATAGGTTAATTTAGTGGTGTTAAGTGCATTTTGAGGAACTATGCTTGTGTTTGAATATATTTATATAGTAGACGCTCGTTTTTATGAACACTCACGTTTTTACGATTTGATGGATAGTCGGTACCCTGACACCATGTACACAATAATAATTGTAACTCTCGTTTATGAAGTAAAATTTGAAGAAACATCTTTTTTTGCAAACTTTTTATTCTGAGAAGTTTTCTTTTCTGTTTTTTTAATATCTTTTATAATATGATATTTTTCTAATTTTTTATTTGATTCCTTTTTAAATAAATCCTGAGTACTCGATTCATTCTTAAACAACTTCGGGATACGTGCAAAAATTCCAGGTATTATGGTAACGATACTCGAAGACATAGAGATATCATACATTTGATGGAAAAGGACAGTGGTGCTAAATTCAATTTTAGTGTTTTCCTTACGTTAGGACACAGAAAGAGGAAAAAATTCTTGCCTTCTCTCCATATAGAACATAAGAAAGGGAAAACAATCTTTTAAAGTTTGCGGTCTACTATGCTGTAGTTGGTTTCATTTCATTTGAATAACTCAATTTATGAAATTTCATTTGTTGAGAAAAACTTAGCCGATTCTATGAGGATTTGTAGCAATCGAAGAAATAACAATTTTTATCAGTTGAAATAAAAATTGTTCTGAAAGTAAACGGAAATATATTAAATAAGACATAAATCAAAATAATATGGAATTCCAAAGAATAGCCTCTTGACAATTTTAAAAAATAGGAAAAAAGAAACAGTACCAACGAAAGGAAACAGTAACCTCCCTTTCAAAAATATTGTAGAGAAGTAAACACCTTAAACTGGGAAAATCTTTGCTTGCTTAGATGACAGCAATGAAAGGGCTACACATTCCTGTTAATGGCCATGTCATTAAAGAAAAATCCGACTGCTGTGCTATGCTTGAACATAACAGATTTCAAAGCACCAGACAGTTTGCTCGAAACTTTTAAAGACATGACCTCAGATTTAAAAAACTGTATAGTAAAATGCAATCAATAAAATGAAAGCAAGTGTTTTAGAGTGTGAATCTTATATTCATGTGCTTCTTATAGTGCAAACTAAATAACTTTTAAATAAATATAAATATATTTAATTCTAATAATATTTTTATAAAGAAAAGTAATTTGTTAAAAAATATCAATTAATTGTACACTACTGGCCATTAAAATTGCTACACCAAGAAGGCGACATGCTACAGACGTGAAATTTATATGAAAGGAAGAAGGTGCTGTGATATGCAAATGATTAGCTTTTCAGCGCATTCAGACAAAGCAGGCGCCAGTAGCGGCACCTACATTGTGTTTAAATGAGGAAATTGTTCAGCCGGTTCCTCATACACAAATTGCATTTGAACGTTGTTGCCTGGTGAAAAGTTGTTGTGATGCCTTGTGTAAGAAGGAGAAATGCGTAGCAGCACGTTTCTGACTTTGATAAAGGTCGAATTGTAGCGTACCGGGATTGCGGTTTATCTTATCGCAGTATTGCTGCTCGCGTCGGTTGAGATTCAATGACTGTTAGCAGAATATAGAATCGATGGGTTCAGGACGGTAATACGGAATGCCATGCGGTATCTCAACGGCCACCTATCACTAGCAGCCGAGAAGACAGGCATATTATCCGCATGGCTGTAAGGGATCGTGCAACCACGTCACGAGCCGTGAGTCAAGAAACGGGGTCGCTTGAAAGACAACAAGTGTCTGCACGAACAGTTCGACGACGTTTGCAGCAGCAGGGACTCTCAGCTCGGAGACCATGGCTGCGGCTTCCCTTGACGCTGCGTCATAGACAAGAGCGCCTTCAATGGTGTGATCAATGACGAACCTGGGCACACGTATGGCGAGACGTCATCTTTTCAGATGAATCCAGGTTCTGTGTACAGCATCATGATGCTCGCATCCGTGTTTGGCGGCATCGTGGTGAACGCACACTGGCAGCGTGCATTCGTCATCGTCATATTGGCCCATAACCTGGCGTGATGGTATAGGGTGCCATTGGATACACGTCTCGGTCACCTCTTGTTCGCATTGCCGGTGCTTTGAACAGTGCACGTTACATTTCTGGTGTGTTACGACCCGTGGCTCTACCCTTGATTCGAGCCCTGCGAAACCCTACGTTTCAGCAGGATAATGCCTGACCGCATGTTGCCGGTATTGTACGGACCTTCCTTAATACGGAACATGTTCTCCTGTTTTCTTGGCCAGCACGTTCTCCAGATCTTTCACCAAAAGAAAACGTCTGGTCAATGGTTTCCGAGCGACTGGCTCGTCACCAAACGCCAGTCACTACGGTTGATGAACTGTGGCATCGTGTTGAAGCTGCATGGGCATCTGTACCTGTACATGCAATCCAATCTCTGTTTGACTCAATGCCCAGGCCCAATGAACTGCTGTTATTACTGCCAGAGGTGGTTGTTCTGGGTACTGATTTCTCAGGATCTATCCAGCCAAATTTTTTGAAAATTTAATCACTTGTTATTTCTAGTATAATATATTTGTCCAATAAATATCATTTTGTTATCTGCATTTCTTCCTGGTGTAGCAATTTTAATGGCCAGTAGTGTATATATATCGTTACATTTCAAAGCAAAAATTCAAATCTTTCTCTCGATTTGTTTAAACGCAGTTAGATAATTCCTAAAATGATGTTAAAAGATGACTCTAAAATACAGTTTCTCTCACACACACAAATCAGTATTAACATATTTAAAACTTTGAGTATAGAAACACTGTCTATATCTTTACTGATGATAAATATATGTCATTATTTAAATTTATAACTCAGTGATACATGTCTGATGTGTGTTTTGGAAGATTAATTATAATATGAAGGCTAAGAATTTTACATTCCATAGCTGAAGGTACATAAAGAGATTCTATTGTAGACAATTCAAGCAATCAGTAACAGTTCTAAAACTTTGTAAGGACGGCTGAGGCAACTTCTAAGGATCTCAGTATATTAGCTTTAAAATAACTCTTATTTTATCCAAATTTCATTTTCTTTACAGAATTTCAAACAATAGGGAAACGTTTACTTAAGGAATTTATTAATATATGTTGTATCTTTTACATTTAATCTAAATTTGTTACTTATATTCCTCCTATAGATTATCAAATAGTTACTTTTTTCATGTTTATCATAGTTTATCATGAGTATTAACATTGCATATTATGATGTTGCGATTTTATTTAAATGATACCTTCTGTTTTTTCCGCATGTTTGCTTTTACTGCAGTGAAACAGCTTTTACAGTTCTTTATCAGTAGGTCCATCTCAGTGTCGTCATAATAAAGAAATATTATTATAAAGAAATATATAAAGTTATTATTTCATTATAACTATGGAATGTTCAATGTAAATGAAGAATTAAAGAGATAATATAAAAAATAATGTGATGGCAAAATTTGAATATAAAGTTGAAATATTAGAATTCTGTAACAATTGTTTTTAATCCGCTTTAAATATCTATTAAATAGTATACATCATATATATATATTTATAATGATGATCCATAAATATCTCTTTTACAAATATTAAAGTTTATAATATAAAATTCATGTAGCTTTAAATATAAATCATTTTGTGAAAATCATATTTTTAAAAATTACAATTTAATGGTTATATATTGAATGATTATATTTATTCTGGAAACAAAATCAATCCTGGCCCAGATACTATTTTATACATATTTAGAGTTTTCTTAGTAAGCTTTTAAGCCTATATGGTGAATTTTTACATATTGATCATACCATGATTTCAAAAAATCTTTAAAGATATTAGAAATTGCATGAAGTCATTAAAAACTCTCGTAAATATCTTTCTGACAGTTTTCCTTGTACATTTTTTATTTTTTTACCTGTCAAGTCACTATAATGTCATTACGTTTTTCCTTAAAATTTATAATTATCGTACAGATTTAGTTTTGTTGCATGGATTAGTTTAATTTTATTATTTCTGGAGTAGGTTTTATTTATATATAGATACATAGCTTATGCCTGAAATACTATGTTGAGCATCTATTTTTTGATGGATTTATAAAGAAATTTTCATTTTTGAAAATTTTATACATCAAATGTTAATCAGTAATAATATGAGAACTTCATTTCTTAATTTGAAATACTGAAAATGATTTGAACTAGGAAGTGCAAACATTGTGTACGTAATTTTCTTCGAAAAGGATGTGAATATATCGGGTTATTTTTGAAGCAATCATTACTATCAAAGTTCAATTATAAACAGATTGAACTGACTAAAAATAGTAACTGGTGAGATTTCTGATTGATCAAACAAACAAGCATTTGTAAACAGAATGAAATCACATCTAACAGGATTGCAGATCTTGTTATTTAAGAGATTAAGATATGTCAAAAACACTAGTAATATAGGATATTTAAGCAAAAATAATTCTGATTACATATTTAAGTTTTGTTAAGGAAATAAAATTGAAACAAATACGGAAAAACCAAATGTTGCCAGTTGAAATTTCCAAAATTATACCTTAGAAAAAATGTTATAAAAATGTGTTTAGATAGATCAAATTGTCTTCTATTTAATCCGAAAGTAGTATTTTTTCTTGTGTAAGTGTCTTAATTTTTTTTTTATAAAATGCATTTATCCTGTTGCCAGTTTAAATTTCCAAAATTATACCTTAGAAAAAATGTTATAAAAAATGTGTTTAGATAGATCAAATTGTCTTCTTTTTAATCCGAAAGTAGTATTTTTTCTTGTGTAAGTGTCTTAATTTTTTTTTACCTACCATAATATAAATTTAATTAAATAGATATATTTTTATGTCGAACTATATCAAACTCTATTAAAATATTATTATAATATTTTTTAAGGATATTTCAGAGGAATTTGTTTCTATAAAATTTCCTTTTTAAAATTGATTAATTTTACTTTTTCTACTTAACCTCAAGTCTTAGTAAAAAAGAGGCTTTAAATTAAATTTTTTATTACGTGAACATCATTTTCTTATAGTATTAGTTTCAAGCTTGATGATTTAAAAACTATTTTTATACTATGTTTTGAATAAAAATGTAAACAACTTACATAAAATTATATTTAACGTATTAATATTTTATTAAACCATTTTTAGTTACATAAAATATATTTATTACGAATGAATTCTAATAAATAAGCAATTTAATTCCGTTATCTATCTCATATATGGAAAAATAAATATATATTAAAATTACAAAGAATAGCAATAAATATATCTTATAGTTTGTTATTTTAAACAATTCAATAACATGAAAATATAATTAATGTAATATATAATCTATAAATTAATTATGTTTTAATGACCAATAAATGAATCCTAAAAATTTTAATTACGAAATTTCAGGATTCCTAGCAAAATCTTTAATGAATTGAGATACTTCATTACTTTTAATAAAAAATTCTATTATTTTTAAAAATTTCATGTAATTATTAGTAGTTGCATGAAATTTTTAAAAATAATAGAATTTTCTAAATTTTTGCCTTTTTGCAACAGAATTTTGTTTTATAATTTTTCAGCATTTAATGAAGATAATTGTTACTGTTATAAAAGTGAAAAATTTCATGTTATTTACAAAATTAGTCAAGTTTCCAAATACAAAGTATTGAAATTCAACAATTCTAAGGATTAATTCACGTGTACAGTTTGCCTTCTTAAATGTAAATTAATTATTATATTATAGATTATTTGTGAAATTGGTTGCAGAACTTTACGTGTATTCTAAATTAAAGAACAATAAGCCACTTTTAAAATAATCAACCAAGAATAGATATTTTTATCTGAATTAAATGGATGGAACTTTGTATCGAATTCCATTTCTCCTATTCTCCTAAGAGAAATAAAAGTAAAACAAGTAAAATAAGTTTCTGAAGACGAAAAAAAGAATTTATTTCCGTAACTCATTAAAATACCGAATAATTATTTGATTTATTAAGTTTGTTACAGTATACTGAATTAAAAATAAGAATTTCCTTTTTTCATTAATGTAATTCACCCTTATAATAGAACATGATGATTTTAAAAACATTTAAGGTGGGAGTAAAATGAAAGCATACTTTATGATTAATAGTGGAGTCTGGTAAAATCAAGGATTGATATTTAAAACTATGATTATTTTTAAATAATCAAAGAAAGTCTAATTTCTCCGTTAATTTTGTAAATATGACTACGAAATGGATTTATAAATTATGCAAGAATAATTAACCTAGCTAGTTTTATTTTTTTTGAGAAAATTAATTTTAAATTATTGTTTTATTTGCTTGTTTAATACCAGTAAATATACGCATACTACAGTTGCAGATACTTTAATTTCCAGAAGAAAAACGGTTAGATGTAAACGCTGCTGTTAAAAAAAAATAAAAAAAAGGTTTTGAAAAATTTAAAGACGCACAATAAAGCTGAATTCGGATAAACATGCTGTCTAGTAAAATAAAATTAAGAAAAATAGAGAATTATATCCCATGCACAACTTTGTTGCAAAATTTTGACTCCTGTCCTATATGACATACCATGAAAGTACAGAAAAGGAGAAAAATGAAATAAATAAATATAGATTAATAAAAGTTAAAAGTATGCAAAGCGTTTTCAAATGTAGTTATGCTTACTAAAAGAAGCCGGTATATATATAGAATGCTTATTCTATGTTATAAAGAATATTATGATAGCAAAACATTAAATTGAACAAAAGAGGGAGAAAATTTTTACATTTCCTGAAAAAATGAAAGTAAGTTGTACATTTTGTGTTAGTTTCAAAATCTGATGCCTCTTATTATATGAACTAAAATAACTTATCAAATCCTAAATTAAATTAGAAGCTAAATATCCCAAGGGTATGAGATCATGACACATATATTCTTGTAAAATCTCATACCCCTAGGATGCATAATTTCAGCATCTCTTTGAATATTGGTATTTCTTTAAGTGCACGTTTTCATTTCTTGTAAGTTTACATACCTTTTATTATCCCATTCAGGTGTTCGTCTTTATAAAACTGACAAAATTTCACTATTAAACAGATATATATATGTAAAACAAGATAAATATTTTAATATGAAAAGGATATGAATCTATATGTAATCATAGGTAACCAGATAATCAACGAATTCGGCAAATTGGTTGAGAGGAAACTAAAACAACAGATAGCTATAATATTGTTTATCCTTTTGTGTTACTATAATACTTATTCAAATATTATGCTAATATTGATAATGAAAGATAAGAAGAATGATAACTGAAAAATTGTATTTTTTAAATAAAAAAAAGCGGGAAGCAAGTTTAAACATTGTGTGATAATGTAAACAACTGGTAACCTTGTGACTTTCTTTTTTAGGGAATATACAAAATTTTTAACAAAATCAAGATATGCACAAAACAATATCGTGCTATGATTTTTTAAGTATCATTTCGTGTCAGTACTTCATCTCAGGTGATGTAATACTATTATGATTCAGCCTCGTCTTTCTAAGGATACGCACTTAGAAATATAAATTGATTTTTTTTCTCATTTTCCATGTAAACAGTAATTTTATTTACATGGAAAATTTACATAAAATAATAATTGTATTATGGAATATGCAGATAATTATTCTTATTTGCTAAGTAATAATTCAACAATGAATAATTTTAACAGTAATTTTTATAATCATTATTAAAATTTCTTACTGTTAAAATCATATTAAATTATTACTTTGCAAATATATTACACAAATTAATAAAAAATGAAAAATATAGGTATGTAAATTAAAATATCAATGCCTCAATATAATTGAGAAATATATTTTTTTATATCATATTAAGAGTTATCAAAGTGTATAGACGCCAAAAATTAGTAACTGAATGAGTTGCGCTTGCCCTGACTTCCAATTTAATACTTTGTGTGTTTCATTTTTACTTAGAATTTGAATATTATAGTAATTCAGAGTCCACTCTGAACTATAAAGTATTGAATTAACAGTAAATAGTCAAATTAATCCTCAGTGCGAAAAGAGCGTTCAGCAACAAACCTAGTCATTAAGTATTTCAATAGCTGAGAAACTTATTTGTAAGGAAAAAATCTATACTCCAATACTCAATAGTCGAATGATTAATACCGTTTAAATAAATGACACTTCACCGCAACTAAATTCATTTAAATTTAATAGGGATAAAAAAGTTTGTGTGTTAGACTTTTAGCTTTATATCATAGTTCTTTTCTTTCTGTTTGTGTTTGGGTATTTTTAATGATTTTGGGGTTTAAGGTATCATATTTTAGTTTCTTGATTTCATGTATGCATAAGTTTCCCAAATACATTAATTTTTCTCCAATTAGCTATTCCAAGAAACTGATGAAGTGATTTTTATTATATCGAGAATTCAAGATCTATCATTAGCTTTTTTTATAAATATATTGAATATTATCGAGTCATACAGAAAAATGCAACCAAAATAAAGTGTATATTAAAAATTTTATTAAATTAATTCTGAAAAATTGAAATATATATGAGCAGAGCACATTTTACATAAAGAAATTATTCATATTTAATATAATTTATATATTTTTGTGATGTTTAGTTTTTTCAACTTTGAATATAACAAAAATCTTTTGATCAAAGCAAAATTTCATTCATTGAAAGTAAAATAATGATGACAAAATATTATTAAAAAATTTGTGTTCACCCATAAAAGCAATTTTAACTTAAGTAACTTAAGTGTAACATAAAAACTAAATATTATGTTTTGATAAAAGTAAAATATGAAGCTATTGAAATTAAACGAAACTGACTTTTAATTTTGTAATAAAAAAGGGGAAATGATATTTATTTAAGAAATAATACTTTTTTATTCTTGTTTGATTGTAAAATTTATTATTATTTATCACAAATTATTTTAAGCGA
>JAPDSC010104086.1:1061049-1092069 GCA_026290005.1 Latrodectus geometricus
TATATATATATATATATATATATATATATATATATATAATTTTATCATTTAGAAGCTTGCTATTTATCCATGCCTCCTTATATTCTCTTATGATGTAAAAATACAAAAGAGCACAATATGAGTGAGATTAATATCTGATTCAGTAAAACACAATTAAAAAAATAAGCTACGCACATTGAATTATGCTAATGATATATATATAACTACAGCTTGAAAATAAATCACTTCAACAATCGCTTATGTCTTGTGACAGTCTCTAAATCGCTAAAGAAGAATTATTTGGCACCTAAAACAGTTTAATAATGAAGAGAACTACTTCATTTAAGGACATATTCCGGAATATTCAAGTCACTTTGCAAGTTAATTGGTTAGTGAGCATTTGATGTGGTCAAACGACAATATTAATGTTACCGAAGAAATGAAGTCGAGACACGCACTCTAATAAGTTGATTTATGTGACGTTCTATCAGTCTTACTGGAATCAGTATCTTAATTACTTGAAGTCGAGATTCCAATGGTAACAAGGAAGTCAGATTTTTTTGCAAGGCCTTCAGCTTCCTTACTCCTTTCTTCTTTTCTTTTTTTTTTTTTTTTCGAAAAGTTCGAAGAAGCATTTTTCTGCTATTTTCAACCTTTGCTTTAGTTCCATTCCGAATCTTGCTTGTCTTTGTCGACGTAAGTAGCGTTAGATACAAAAAGAACAAAATGGCGCCTTGCAGACGAGCACGTGCATTTAAGGTAATAAACAAAGATATTATCGACAAGACAGTTTTTCAAGGGCTAAAGCCTCTGGCTATTTCAGGTATTGAATACTCTGACCGTCACTGTGGTACATTTACGTCAGAGAGAGGTGAAAATAATATTTCATTAACAAATGAGAGCTTTGGCGAAAGTAATAGCATCCCAAATCTATTAATTGTGAAAAAGTAATTTTCTTGTTTTACCTTCTGACAATCATGTTCATTAAACTGAGTAGCAAAAGTTATCTTACTTAAAGTTAAATAGCATATATATCTATTTGTCTAATTTCAACATAGTTTTAATCACAGATTATTCAAACATAAAGTAATAAAATTTTATATTTAAAATGTGAATAATTGATATGCTTTTGGAGCTATTATTGCAAGAAATTTAAAAATAAATAAATCAGAAAATATATGACTATCCATGTAAATATGCTGATATGAGTAATTCTCTGTGTATCTTAAGCTATGAATTTTTGAATTCATAAATAATTAAAAGATTTAATATAAACTTAAAAAAATTGCATTTTGCGATCCTTGAAATGTATGGCTCTTAGTGTAATCTTTCAACTGATTTATAAAAAAATCAGTCCACATGAAATATTTTATTGACTGCTGTAAGAAATAATCCAACGTTTTATTGACTAAATCTAATTAATAAGAAAATGAAAGAGATTAACATTTTACTGGTGAGAAGTCGGAAAGATTTGTTACATTTTACAATAAAATATATTTTAGTTTAATGAATTTTTAGAAAGGTTTAAAGGGCAACTTTTAAACTTAAAAAATCCTATTTGAAATTCAGTCTGAATAAAAATTACACTACTGACAGTCAATTTTGTAACTAAATATATTTGTGTAGGCAGCTCCTATTTTCCTCCCAGTTTGCAGTTTGAGAATCAAAATGTTTTTAATCAATAATGAATTCCTAGTTTGAAGGTTGACAAACAAAATTATTGTCATTAACACCGTGAGCTATCCAGGAATCGGAATCCAAATATCTTCTTTTAAATTAAGAATCCCAAGAATATGTATGTTCAGTATTATTTTAAATAAATGAAACTTCTGGTTCTGCTATATTTATTTTGAACGAATTCCAAGTCTGAATGTTGTCAAACTTATTGTAATTAACATCGAAAGTAGTTTCTAAAAATCAGACTCCAAATAGCTTCTTTTAAATTAAGAATCCCAAGAGAATACATATTCAGTATTTTAAATAAACATAATTTCTGGTCTTGCTATATTTATGATTGGGCTCAGTTACATTTTATACTGCTCAAAAATTCAGAAAATTCTTTTAATATATAGCCATAACATTCGTTTCACTAAAGTATAATGATAGTCAACATTATAATTAATTATATTAATGTGATGAAATACATTTTATTAAAAGAAAAAAATGTCAATGGAATTGTAGGATCGGAGTATTTATAAGTTGCACATTTCAAAAAAATCAATAAGCCTGTGCAAACGTGATTTTCTATCTGGTGATTAAACTTAGCATGTATTCTTAAAAATAACTAAGTTACACTGGATTAGAAAATGTGTTTGTTAGCTAAGGAAGCAGTTGTACCATTTCTGTATAAACACACATATAGATGTAGTCTACTCGCAGCTGAAATTATTGTAAAAGAAATCATGTTCCTTTACTAGTTAGATCAGGTGAAAACTTAATATGGAAAAATTCCAACATCACCTGCTGAAGGATTAACAATGAAGTTTGAGAGAGAGAGAGAGAACAATTCTAGAGTCTGGAATTTTCCAAATTCTCTCTCTTTTATATTTATTTTATTGATTCCATTTATTTTCTATTTGCCATACATATTGATTTCTATTGTATATTTACTATTTTATATCTATATTTATCTATCTATCTATTAGTCTGTCTATGAATGTATGTATCATTATATATATGTATAATTATATATATGTATATATTATATATATATATATATACATAAATAGATATATAGATATTGAAATAATAAAGTTCTTTTTTTATATACAATCTATATTACAATACTAAATTTACGAATACCCCCTTATGTTTACCCGAGCACTGAAGTCAATGCTGGCCTAAGAACTCAAGAGTCAGCAAATTTCTGCGATATTTTCGGTAGTTTCAAGATCCCAGTAGTATTTTCTGTATGAAATACATTTAAAATGAAATAGAGGGGAGACTGTAGAAGATTCCTAACCACAAATACGCTCACGTGTACTCTAAAAGTAGACAATTTCTCAACTATTTTGTAAGTAAAATATGAGAGTTGTAAATTAAATAATGGCAACTTAACCTTTAAATTTGCAGAATGGTGAGCATGAGCAAATAGGACATAGGAGCAGTGAGGTGACGCTGTTGTCGATGTTTGGAGAGCAAAAAACAGTTGATATGCTCTTAAAAGGCTAGTTGTTGTGTGGCTTTAAAGTGAGGAGTTTCGTTTCCATCGCTCTAAAGAATATTTTCTAAAGGTGATCAGTGGTCGGGGTTTAAAGTCGAGGTTGCCCAGGACAAAAATGCAACAAAAAGTTATCGAGGATCAGTGAAGCTTGTGGTACAAATGCTTTACGGTATAGGGCAGTAATTCAAGCATTTCGTTTGGGTTGAAATGAGACTATAGACACAACGCACAGATCTGCCCTCCATTCCTCAAGAGCATATTGACATCCTGAGTAGTCTTCTTACCATTGACTGTCGATGGACTGTCTGAGAATCATCCTTAGAAGTTGATCTGAGTTATCAAACGGTGTGGCGCATAATGCAGCAATCTCTAGACACGAGGAAAATTGCTTTCCGCTGAGTTTCACATCGACTAACCGAAGTACAGAAATGGCACCGTATGCACTGGTTGGCACCCATTTGAAGAAATACTGCAATAAAGGAGACGTATTTCTGCAGCGTATTGTTGCCATTGATGAGACATGGGCATGAGCCTATGACCCAGAATTAAAGCGTCAATTAAATGAATGGCGTCACTAAAGTTTACCACGTCCCCAGAAATTTCAACAGGAACCCAGTCGGGTGAAGTTTATGCTGATTGTGTGGCATACGACTGGGAAATTGTGATTCTTACACATGCTGTACTTGAAAGACAAACTGTCAACGCAGATAACTATTGCCGATTTCTACTACACTATCTGCGTCCGGCTATGCGGCGCAAACGTCCACGTTTATTGCACAACAGTCTCCCTATCGTATTGCATGACAACGCTCATTACCATGTCGCAAACAATGTCACTCTTCTATTGCGACGGTGGCAGTGGGAAATCCTTGAACACCCTCCTTATTCTCCCGATATGAGTCCTTATTACTTCGATCTGCTTTCGAAGTTCAAGGAACCCCTCCAAAGGCACCGATTTCATGACGTTTCATCTGTACTCCTCCACGTAGTAGGGCGCTTGGTCGCTCACACCAACAATCAACACCTTACCAATGGTCTACAATGGCTTCCCGACATTTGGCAAGAGGTTATAAGTTATGCTGGTGAGTGATTACATAGGAAGAATGTAATAAATTAAATAAATAAAATAAATACAATTGTACTTGTTTATTAAAAATTGATGTATACTTATGTTGCCATTACGTAATTTACAGTTCTCGTATTTTTTCAAATTATCTTTGCTTCATAGTTCTTTTCAGTCAGCTGCAGATTGTATAAATTACTGAATTCAAAATACAATATATATGTTTATAAAACAAATCAAGACCACTTCTTAACTAGGGCTACAGTTTTCAGTGGAAAACGAGTATTTAACTCATAGAATCACTTTTAATATTTTTAAACGATATTTATACTATTTACTTAGCATTGTTCAAAACTCTTTTTTGCTCAACCAAAGTGAGATTTCATGAACAGATCATCTAAAAACAAATTGAATGAGGAATGGAATGCTTAAAAAATATCTTTTATTGCTAGTTAATGAATATTAATGTCGGAACTCCTTTCATCTGCCTAATAATGATAGATAGTGTATTGGAAAAAGCATAAATACATTCGTCGCAGATGTGAAAAAAACGTTTTCAAAAATCGAAAAAATTAGTAAATATTATTTTTACAAAAAAAAAAAAAAAAAAAAAAAAAAAAAAAGGAATTTATATCTCTGGCCACACATATTTTTTCTGTGCTCCCTCTATTAAGCACATGGAAATTGAAAAATTCCCATGAAATTTTACTACCATCATTTGTATAGCACACAATTTTATATAAACTGATGTTTAGATTTCTTAAATTGGCATAATTATCATAGGAAATTATGTTTTTTTTACTCTAATATTTCTATAGTAGTATGTAATGTAACTACTGTCTTTTGTTATTATGAATCATTCACCGAAAGAGCAATGGAAGATTCTTAAAAATGACGTAAAATTTGCAAAGCAAAGAGATTGTATTTTATAATACGTATCCTGAACTGAGAAACAAGGAAACTCGAATATTATTCTAACAGCACGTGTTGAATAGTATTAAGACTATTTCCGTGTATATTATTTTATACAAAGATCAACGACATGTCGAAGGAAGAGTATCAGACTTAAATACAAGTTTAAAATTTAAAGCATGAATAATTACCTCAGTAACTTCTCGTTATTTAACTCAGATGTAGTCGATAGGAAATATTGATGATAAAACTTTAATGTTTTATTAATTATTGCATTCATAATTATAGAAGTGGTATATAAGTATGGGGTGTTTTCTGTTAATTTAACAATAAAAGGAGGAAATTAATTGTAAATTTATATATTATTAATTAATTTTTATAAAAGGCATCATGGGAAAGGAAGGTAAAAGTTTAAGCATAAAGCTCTTAAATGTTTAAATCATGTATATTTCTAAAATTTGAACAACGTGCTTTTTGGCTTTATTATTAGTCATTTTTAAATATCTTATGAAATGTAAGAATATATATTATAAGAAGACAAAATTGATATATTGTAATAAGATAAAATTACATTTTAAGAAATTAAATATGATTTAATTATTAACATATTAAATATTTTTTTATAAATTATGAAAACGTACGTACATTTAAATTTTAGAATAAAAAGTTTATTTTTCCTGAGTTAAATCCAAAAAGTAATCCAAAATAATTCGACTACAGTTGACAAACATTTAAAATGATTTGTCTAAGATTAAGAATAAATTAAAAATGCAAAATGCATAATTTTAATATTTGATATGAAATATTGAATTTTGAAAACAAATAATTTTTAGCGTTGTATTCTCAAATTTCCATTTTCCATTATTTACATTAATATTCAAAAAATGTTTTTGATACCTTATTTGCATAACATAAATGCGTGAGAATAGTAATCAAAGTTGCATCACACATCAATTATCTTTTTAAGAAATCTGTATCATTTAATGAAGAAAAATAGAGAATTTAAAAAGATGTGATTAAAATTTTGGATTTTTCGGTTAAATTTCTTCAAGTATATTTTTCTCTTTGACAATTGTTTCTAAGTTGAATTTAAACTCATTTACAATTAGAAGCTAAAAACTTATATTGAAAATACAAATTATTATTGCATGTCTTAACAATTTAAGTTTCTTCTAAAAAATGAATATTGGGATCAAGGAAAACGACTAGTTTTGTGAAATGACATATAACTGACGTTTTCATATAAAAGAAATTTTGTTACCAATGATAAAACTTCATATATTTGAGAACGAGATATTAATGTTATAAAACTCGATAAATTTCAGATTGCGTTCTTTTTTATTTTTTATTTTAAAGACTACTGCAACAAAAATTGCTTAATTTTTGATTTTCAAAGCACATGAGTCCACATAATTTAATTTCGTAACTGTCACCAAAACCAAAATGGCATAAATATATATAAATTCATAAAATGTGTAACTAATATATGCAAATGATCAAAGGTATTAAACACACACAGTATAAAAGTGTCTAAAATGGCAAAATTTGCTTGTCACAGTAAAATTAAGACATCAGATGAATTCTCTTATGGCTTTATAAGGCCTAGCATCGAATTCAATGTCATGGCAACTTAATGATATGTTGAGTTGATATGATTTTGAAAAGCTAGTACAAAAATATCAACATACTTGTAAAGCTATTCTTTAAAATGTCTCAAGAACTGTTTTTCATGGGGACAAAGCTAGACTATTTGTTGCTTATCAGACTTTATTATCTGCTTGGAAATGAAATTCTACCATAGCTATTTACCACACTTTCTGACATATATCGAGAACATTTGGAACATAATTGTTTAAGAAAAACAAAACGAGGTACCCTCTTTAAATTTTGAAGATTTTATGTAAGAAATCGGTAGCTCAAGAGAGAACATTAATCAAACAAGGAACAATATTCTTACTAATGACATTTCAAAACATTCAGGTGTTTCAGCCCACAAAAGGCATATAAAATGCTGAATAAATCAAGTTGGTCTGTTTCCTATATTTTATTATTTGAATATTAGCATTAAGTCCATTAGTCTTTAGAAGTTCTTACTTGTGCAACTTTTCCATCTTTGTCTCACAATTTCAGTACTGATAAAATGTAATAACTTAAATTTATATAATAGTTGGATTTTTTTTAAAAAAAAATTTAGCAAACAAGTTAATTTTCAAATAACTAAAAAGATAACCTAAGTAGAAAAATATTCTTTATTTTTATTCATATTCAAATCCATAATTATTCATATTTGTAACACGATTATTTCATTTCCATACACTTTATAAAAACAGTTGGAGAAAAGTATATTTGCAACAGAGGTGGCTCCAGGAAAGGGGATTAAATTCATCTAAGTCCCATGTCTAAAAGGAGAACTCTTTCCTATCTCCCAGAATAAAGTTGGAATGAAAAATGTTTCTATTTTTTAAAAAAGAGAGCTAAATGAACAGTGGTGATTTTATTTTTTTAATTTCATGTATTCAAATATGATATTCAGAGATTCGGTCTTGATATCACGTGTGATATATAAGTTTCCAATAAAAGTTATAAAATATCTTAAGAAAACAAAAATGCAAAGTTTCCAATAAAAGTTATAAAATATCTTAAGAAAACAAAAATGCAATATCATATAAGTAAGAAATATAAAGTAAAAGCTAACATTTCAATGTGTTTGATCTTCGATAGCTGCCTTAATTCACATTGATTAAAAATACACGCACACACATTACAACTTTATCTAATTGGAAAACAAGACCGACGGAAGTATAAAGACAGTCACGATAGAGGAAAAATGTTCGAAAAATTCAATGAAAGGTACTTATACATTGTGAAGGCATTTGTAAAAAAGTGGCTTTTCTTTTCTTGCTGTTTTTTTCTTTATTTTTTTTATTCTTTGCTTGTTAATGTTTGAAGCGCTGTGACGTCAAATGGTGCGACTCACAACTAACTTTCATAATTCGCGCTCTGTTTCAGCCATCGTAAATATCATATAAAATTTAATTTTCTAGTCTTGAAAGACAATACTTCAACATAAATTAGGCTGACAATGGTTGAATTAATAATTTTACTACAATTATCAAATAAAATGTTATGAATAAGATTTCAAATTACCTCAGGTATATAAAATGAAAGAAAAATTTAATAATAAATATGCTAATTAGTCATTATGCAGTTTTCTGTATAGTGATTTCTTTATTAATATTATGCTTATATTAATAGAAAAATTTCTAAACTTTGAAGAAATGATGAGTTTTTGTTTTGCAGGGTGTTTTAATAACCAGGAAGTAAATGTTTAAATTTTAAAAATCAAGCTATCAAAAATGCTTTCAGTGTATTACATCATACATTAAATTCTATGCCATTTTAGGTTAAACACAATTCTTTCTTTCATAATTATATCATTACAAACAACTTACTTATTTCTTAAAAGCTAAATACAACTACAAACAAAATATTTGGAAAAAAAGTAAATATTTTTTTTAATTTTAACAATTCACTAATCTTATAGGCTAGAAACATTTTAAGCTTAATGTAATCTTCGTAAATTTAGAAAAGAAAGAAAATAAGAAAGTCAGTTGCAACAAGAGGAATTTAGTTTTCGATTCTATACACAGGTTTCTTGATCACTTTTTTAGGTTAAAAATGAAAGCACAGAGCAAAGTGACATTAATTACTTTAAGCTAACTTCCCAGAATATATTTGAGTCTAAAAAGAAGTATTTTAGTTTGTGATATCATATGTACAAAAACTAATTTCGAAGCATTCATTTATTTTTTCCATTTGTTGTAAATATTAAATTTAAATATATTTTATTTGCGAAATATTAAAATGTTACAGTTGGAAGACTTTTGAAAGTTGAACTCATTCTTTTAAACATTTTCAAGGTAAAGATTTTATATTCATAATTAATCTTTAAAAAAAAATTGTAAGTTTTATTACAGTAATAAATTAAACGAAAATTTAATGCTTAAAATTTCTGAGATTCAAGTAATATCTTTCAGTCATATTTTACTTTGTATTTCATACACTCACGTGTCTAGAAAATTAGTAATTTTTTCCATTTTTTAGAGTTTCGAGACATTGAAAATGATAGTTAGTTAATTTAATGATATTAACTAATTCATGTTGTCAAAACTAATTAGAAATAATTTTTTCATACTAATTAGATTAACTATTTACTTTGTTTGTAAAATAATAGAAGATAAATCTAGTTTACATTATTCCCTTATCTCAAAAAGTCTGATAATCTTGATGTATATTTTTCAAAACTACAAAGAAAATCAATACAAGTTATGTAACAAATAAACATGAAATGTAACAGTGAATAAACAACTCTTCATTCATACTTTTCATTTAGATATTTATTTTTAAAATGTGTTTGACCTTCAGGTAATTTTGTTAGATCAAGGTCATTCTTTATCGAGAAAGAAAATATGTTTTGGTTAGAAATTATTTTCGTCCAGAGAATGAAAACATCTTCATTTCTCATTATTGCATCATTATTACAATGAATATAATTAAGAATTATTCACATTTCATTTACAAGCTGAGAGTTACAGCAAAATATTTAAATATAATTAAAGAAATCTATAATAAGTTTATGAATCAGTTTGATCTATTATTTTCAAATTAAAGTTATCACCTTTAACACATACATTTTTAACGCAGTTGATTTTCATTCTTTGTAAAAAATGTTTGTAAAAATTGTTTGTTTTTTTTTAATACAATTGTTTCCACTTTTTTGTGAAGTAAGCAAATTAAGAATAGAAGGTCAATTCCGAATATTGATTGACATGCAAGTTCATTTATTTTTAAAAAGCATCATTAATTAATCTAATTAATGGAAAAGGGTAATCTAATTAATGTAATTAAAATATAATAAAATTATTAATTTTTAATTAATGACTTTACTTTCAACATTGTTTACTTCAAAATTATATTTTGTCTAATCAAAAGCAATGCTCATCAATACAATAAATTCGAAGTTGGCTGCGATTGTACAAGCTTATAAGCGTAAAAAATAAAAAAAGATAAAAGAATTATTTCTCTATTAAACCCATAAAAGCTTTCCAAATATAGTATCTTTATAATTAAAGTACAATTTTGAAATAGTCATAAAATTAAAATAAGCTTACACGAAGTCTTAGAATTTTATTTCTAGTAAAAAATTTAAAAAAAAAAATTACCTCTTTTTTGAAATGCACGCCATTCAATATTGCTGAAAGAAAATTAGAAAACATTGGTTTAAAACGTTTTTAATTGTTTTTAAAAATGAATCTATTCATAGGATTATGTAAAATGAGTTACAGCCAGAAAATTAAAAATTTGAAACTCACTTTACATATCATATAGTTTTTCATCTAAAAAATTATTGGCTACCGAGGTAAACAGATCAAATACCTGTAATTTCTGTGGGATATGTTGCTACTTCAAAATCATTGTGTGATAACATAAATTATCTGGCTATATAAAAATATACGATACACTAACATGATCTTAACATTTATCTTCATACGATTAGAGCTGAAGTTGAGAACACAATATGTGATTTGGTTTGTGTTTAGAAAATGGTGGCCGCTAACGAATGTTTTGTAAGCTATTGAACTTTATGCTTGTGTCGCTATGTATTATTTCCCTAAATGGCATTGCATATGGCATAGAACTGTAATTATAATATTTTTAATTTATTTTTGATGATATAGACTACTTTCTGTAAGCTATTTCATCAAAAATAAATAACTTACGGAAAGACTTACATACTATTTGATGTTAGTATTATAAATGAAGCAAAATTAAATCTAGGAACCTATTAATAATTAACATTTTTTCCTGTAATTTTCTTTTTATGCTATTTATCAAATGAAGTTCCTATTATTTAAAACAATGTGGAAATTAAACGAAAGTGGAAATTTATTTTCAAAGTGAGAAAAAAAAAAAAAAGGTAAACTTTTTTCCAAAAAACGAATAATGAGTATAACTTTTAAAATTTCATTTTCATATTAATATCTAAAAATTATTCTGAGAACAAAATGCTTACAGCGAATGAATATAAAATTTTCAATTGTTTATTTATTTATTTATTTATTTTATTATTTATTTTATGTTTTATTTATTTTTTATTATCGAAACGAGATCTAATACTGTACAAGTATTTTGGTAATTTGCTATATTATATAATTTTTATAAGTCCTTTTAATGTTCGATGTAATGTTTCACTAGGAATTAAGTATTTAAAAGTTTTAAATAAAATTAAAATTTCTGTTTGAGAAATAGAAAAATTTACGTACTTTTATGTTTTACAAAAATCACAGTAATCCTTTTAAATAATTAATTTCTTTTTAAACTATATTTGAATATATAATTTATCTGAACTAAAATGATTATGGATACTTATTGCAAATATTATGTTACATTTTTTAATAACATAGATAAAGAATAGAGAATTAATAGAATAAAGAAGTTTAATAAAGTAGTGTTTTATCTCTATTCTATTTGATATTGCCACAGAACAGATATTTTATTTTTCGAAAATATAATAGCATTTATAAATTATATTTAGGATTACGAAAAGATGAATTAATAATAATTTATTTTCATATTTGTATTAAGTACATATAAAAATGGTGATACTTCGAACTGAATTTATTTTTAACTTTGAACGCAATGACCATGCTGTTTAATATTACTGTTATTTTTTAAGCTGTTCTATCATAAACATTAGAACCTATCCTTTTAAAAACCAATATGTATCTCGCACTATTTGTTTAATAATGATAAATTAAGTGAAATATGAGTATATTCATGTGCAGCATAGTTGCCAGTAGTTCTTTTTTTAGAAATGATGACCGAGTTACATGATCAATAAACAGGATACTATTGAAGTGATAATAAGCTTCCAGATCGGAACAAGAAGCCTTTCAGTAACTAGATAGTAAAATTTCTAAAAGTGTAAAAAAGAAAAAGTAAAGAAAAAATTACCCTCTTCCTTTTTGAGTTCAAATTTCAGCGTTCAGATGTTAATATGTTGCCATTTATAGGTTTATTTAATCAAATAAGAGCAGATGTTACAAGTACGGGTTTCTCCTCTTCCCATCTTTTGGTTGGACTTTTAAATTAAAGACATATCTATAGTTCTATACGTCATTTCTTACATATTTATATAATTAAAGGAAGCTATAAAAACAGCGAATTTTTTGCTTTTTCTAGAATTGATTTTTTTTATTCAATCTATTTGTTTTAAGAGAGACACATTTATTGCTTTTGAAATAATAATCTTGGTTTTCGAAATGTGTAATTTCGTGTAAAGAACCTCGATATTACTTAGCATACATTTGAGGCCGTTTTCTGATACCTATTTATCAAGTTCGTTTTATATGCAAATACATTTTACTAGACATCATTTAAGGTTTTAATTTTTCATGTTATTTCTACTCTTAAAAACAAAAGAATGATAATTTAATTAACCTCGAGTCATTCCATACAGTTTTTCTTTAACAAAGCTTGCCATTATGCTATATTGCCTTCTGTTATTGCTAAGCAAAGGAAGCAAGAACGTTTTGACTTGAACATCAGGTATCTTTAGCCATTATATAAATTATGATACAGACAGAAGAGTGCTCTATAACTTTAGTTAAGAATACAAGCAAATTCATATGGTAATTTGTCTATTCTTATCAGGACAAAAGAATACACAAAAGCTCTTTTCGGCTTAGATTTGAACCTATATATATATATATATATATATATATATATATATATATATATATATTAAAATGCATATGCATATAAACCTTTGCAATATACTAATTTTCACAAAGAAGAAAATAACCAATGTATAAGTCACTTTTTAATAAAAAAACATGGGCTCTATTACATATTGGCAATCGCTTTCTATATCCGGCATGGTGAAAATCTATAACGAAATTTGAAAGGGCACACAAATCCTTAGCTGAGTAATCTCGAGCTGTGTTACTGTATTCTTACAGATACACGAAAATCACGTCAAAACTTATTTTTAGTAACATGCAAAACATTTTACTCTTTGGTTGAGCAGATGTGTAAACAATAATAAGTAAAGTAATCATTTATTTCTATTCGTAAATGTTTAAATGTGCGCATATTTTTTAAGGTTTTGTTTCACAGACTAGAATAAAAAACGAATATTAACAACTAAATAAAATTCAGATTAATTTTTTCTATACTGTTTTAATTTCAAATATCATATACTACGATGTACTGCATATAAACATCATCTATAATTTAATACCAACAGATGTTTCTTTATTATATTGTAAACTTTTCTGTAACGGATAAAATATTTTTAGAACATATAGAGATTCATTTAGTTTCTCAGATCATTAAATTCCAAAATTAGAATTTTATTGAAATTCCTAACTTATTGAGTTCTTACGCCAAAAAATATAATGTTATCGCTATAGTAACTACATCAAGTAATATAGCCGTAATAGAAAGTTTCAAGTTGATATTTGTCACAATTGTATTTTATTATAACTAATTAAGTCTTCCTTTTAAATTGGAATTAAGGTTTTACTTTAAAAGTTGTTAATGAACAAAAGACAAACATTTTTATTCATAGCATATAAGAATCTATTCATAAATAATATTTTCTTTAGCATCTTTTTTACAATTGATTATATATATGATAATTATAGCTGAATAATTTGATTAGCTAAAATTTTCGATAAAACCATGTAAAAGTTTAATTTTTTAAAATTTCATTATTTTAAAATTCAATCCACAGAAAAATACGTTTGAAATCATTTATAAAATACTGCATGATAGTAATTAGCATATTTTCTTTTCTTATTTAGGTTGAAGCCTTAACCAGAGACTTAGTTCTCACTAATGACCAGTTACAGAAAGTTTCAGTAAATCTTTTACACGAATTTCACAAAGGACTATCTTGGGATACCCATCGAAATGCAGCTGTTAAAATGTTTCCCACATATGTTACAGACGTACCGAACGGAGAAGGTAATGCATCATTACTTCATCAATAAATTTTGTAAATTAACAATGTAATGACATTCTGTTAGCCAGACAAACGTAAAAAAAAATGGAAATGTAGTTAGAATTGTAGTGGAAATTATTCTTCGCAATTATATACTTCAAATGGCATATAAGCGATCAACTTTTGGAATCATCTGTTTCATCAAAGTAAAATAAACTCTAGAAAAAAATTATTAAATTATTTACTTTATAATTATTTGTTTTATGCATTTTTTCTCTAATAAAGCATCATAACTTTTTTTGTTAAAGGTAACTGAAAAAATAGTAACTATTCCCTTAAGATTTTATAGCAGACTTATGATATTTTGATATAATTATGTTTTTTTATGTATTGATAACGCATAAAAAATTTGATTGCAATTTCTTATATTCATATACATACATGAACTAAATATATGTAAGTTATTTAAATCAAAAATTAAAATTTTATAAGAAATACGAAACTCTTAACAAAAATTTATACTGTCAATAGATCTAATCATATTTAATAAATGCTTTCATTTGTTAACATGTAATATTGAAAGTAATTTGTTCTTATTTTTATAAAATTGATAGAAATGGAAAATATTTGCTTTAGTGACAAAAACTTCTTACATCTTATAAAAAGTTTTGTGTCGTTGTTTAAGGGACCGTATGTAATTGGGAATCATAGCAGGGAGTATTCCTTCGGTATGATTTAAGAAAAGATTTCTGATTGCATGAACTTAAAATTTTCAAAATAAAAAATTAATCCAATTCAAATAGACGCTCTTAAAATGTGTATTTATCTGAAATATTAAAGTAATAAGATGTGCTACGGAAATAGTTACTACATTTATAGTATGTTATGTAGGATTTAATAAAAGTGATAATAACCTGTAAGTAGAGTATTCTAACGAATACACACAAATGAAGATCTTCAATTCCTTATCTTTATTTTTCGATTCTTTTAAATTTATATTTCAACTTACATAAAAATTTTCTAATGTAGAGCATTTTTCCGTATATATATATATATATATATATATATAAGTATGTATATGTATAAGGCTCTTTTAAACTCTCAAAAATATGTGCCGATCAGACGATGTTTCAACAGGAAATGTATTTATAGAATATTTAGTACGAAGAAATATGGATTATCTAGGAGACAAATGTTTAAGGTCCATATTGTGAATGTCATATACAATTAAGATAAAATAAATATAGAATTTTACAAATCTGCTTTCTCTAGGGATAACCTAATATTCCACCAGTCTGTGTAACAGCTGAGCAAACTGTACAATGATAAACGTTTTTAAATGTTGACTTTCGATTTACAGTATGGACACCGGTGAAGCCCTTGTTGATGTTATATTATTACAACAACTTTAAAAATTTCTCATAAATGCAAGCTTGAATGTGGGTTCGTGTATGTGTGTGAGTTTCCATATAAGTATTTAAAGTATTGAGAGAGAATTTTAAATTTATTAGGTTTCTTTTCAATTAGTAATATATTTGACATTAAATATTGACTGAGTGATAGTTTCTAAGCAATTATACATTGCAATTGAACTGCTATCACATCTAAGTATCTTTAAAATTTTTCATAAATTAGATAGATTAAATGTGCATAAGTTTAAAATTATATTTTAAGCGTGAAAAATAAATGGAGATGATTTAATAACTTTTATGCATTAGATTTTTTATGGAACTATAAAAATAATTCTTTTTTCATATATTTTGATAAATGTGTAAACTATGAAATCATGTTAGTTTCAGATATTATTTACTAAATGTATTTTTAATTTAGAACAAGGTAAGTTCCTTGCTTTAGATCTTGGAGGAACCAATTTCCGAGTTTTGCTGATAACTCTTGATGGGGAAGATTTTCATATGGAAAATGAAGTTTTTGGAATTCCAGAATCTATAATGCTTGGAACTGGCACACAGGTAATTTCATGCAAATTATAATAGATGATTTAAATGGCTCAAAATCTCTTTATACTAAACTGTTGTAGTATGTATACTGGATACAACAAATTAATTATGCCTTACGTACACTCATTTAGTTTTCTCGTGAATTATTTTGACACATATGAAGCTTGTTTACTCATGTATGCATTACAGCAATCAGCATAAATTTACCTATATTATTTCTATTTATTTTTTTAAGATACAAGACATGAATGGTCGGTTCATATTATTATGACCACTTGAGTTTTAATTTGTTAAAGGTCATATAATTGTCATTCAATGCTTTACAATATTTAAAAACACTTTAAAGATAAACGTATATTATCAGTCTGAGAAATAATTATACAAATGATCTCAGCTGAAATTTTGCCTTAAAGTATGTAATCTTAATTTCAAGTAAGAAAGTAGAACTAGCATACTAGGCACTAATATATTGCCATTTTCAAATCTGTTTCTATTCATATGCAAATTATTAATTATGAAATTTTAATATTCACTCCATAACTATTAAGAATTCGAAAAAATGTTATGTCACATTTTATAGACACTTTAACTTTCCATCAGTCTTAATTAATTGTGCTATTTAATTTACACACACTCTCCAAATCTTCATTACAATATCCAATTTTTAATATAAAACCAAATTCTTTTAACATTATAGGCAATTCGAAAGAATTATTTTTATTAAATACCACTTGGAGTACATGGAAAAATATAAAAAGTTAGAGTTCACATAAAATTCGTAATAATGAAATTAATCATTTAAAATTATTCTGTCTGGCAGCAATTTTTTTATTTCGAAATATTTTTACATGGGAGAGATATGTAACTACAATAATGATTAAGATATACCAAAGGTTCACAAGCTTTTAGGATATCGTATTATTTACAGTGCATAAATATCCGATTTTTGAAATAGAATGAAATTATACACAATTAATGCTTTTTTAAGAAAAATGCTAGAATACACTTTTAAAAAAACATGTTTTGATTTTACTTTTCCAAAATACAGTGTTGATTCTTAAGAAAATTGCTCTTAATCGTGTTTCATTTGTATTATGAAAATTTCACTATATATCGCTGTGGGATAAGCAAACATTAATACTTCTAATGCAGATTGCATCACAATAAGGCTTGGTTTCAGTCATTTTCTGCCCACGAGGGCTAATTAGACTGAGATCAACAGTTTAAAGTGAATTCCGAACTATTTAAAACATCCATGCCAAAGTGACATTCGGACCCACGAATGGAGAGCAAATTTTTAACAATTTGGCTGCCAGCTAGGCATTACACTATGTATAACGGTGGTTGAAAACTGTACATAAAGGAAATTGCTACTTTAAGGAACTTGAACTGTTTTCTCAAATGAATTTTTGTACAGGCTGATTCAATATGCCTTGAAAATAAACAAGTGTCATTCAAGTATTTTTCTGCTTTCGACCCGAAAAGATCTGTTCCACACAGAGATTGTGGATTATTTATTCAAGAAATCCATCATTGTGTTGGAACTAAAACACTCTTACGAATATGGAATTGATAGAAGAAAGAGGGAATGATCGATTAATCGTGCACAGCTGTGCTATGGTACTATATGAAAGCAGGCATATTGTATATTTAATACTGATATTCCCAACCAAATTGCAACGAATACTATCTATAGCACAACACTCGGTGGGTGTTCTTAAGAAATTTTCAGTGTTGATAGCAGTAAAATAGACTGTCCAAAATACTTTAATGGATTCCACTATTTTTAAGTCAAAAGAAAATGAAATGATGTAATAAATGGCGGTGATACCATTCCAAAGGCATAACATTTTGTTTCCGGATGAATCACGTTTTTATCGGTAACACCATGTATTTTTAAATATACTTTGGAGTTCTCATAGGGAGAGAATATTAAAATGTTGTGATACGCATCATTGTACTAGTCTTACACCTGGTATAATGTTTGGTGAGGTGGTGGTATTGGTTATATCTTTCCACAACTCCTATTGCGCATGATTAAGCATCCGCTAATCAACTGAGTTTTTTAGGCTTGCTATTTTTCCTTACCTTTAAACTTTACCTACATTCAAATTTTTACTATAAAAATGTGGCCTATATACGGATATACACATGATATCCAAGGCTTCAACTCAATCCATCAACTTGCGATCAATGACGTGCCTGATTTCTAGCTTTACCAACTATCGAACACGTGTTTTCACTGAAGAGCGATAAACTCAGAATATAGCAATCGGTCATCTCTCTATATTTATCCCTTAATGTAAACATACTAAAGTAGCAAATAAACTAAAACGAAGTTGATTCAGATTATTCTTAACTGTGAAGCGATAGTGTGCCCATAAGTATTGATAATGTTCCCTTACTGTATTTTATACGATTTTAGACAAGGAAGAAGTGATTCAGAATCATATGGAAATTTACTGAAAGTGTTAAGTGTAGGTACAGTTTCTGATAGGACTTGTAGAAAATGCTTCGAAAAGCTTGAAACAGGTGATTTCGATTTTTCTAATAAGCCACGTTCTGGTTGATTATCTCTGATTGATGATGATGCTGTTAAATCTATGTTAAAGCAAGATTCTTTTCATGCATCTTAGATCGCAAAAAAGCTTAACTCAGCTCAGCAATTCGGAAGATAGGATCAGTGTGGAAATAATCAAGATGGATGCTACATGAATTAAGTCGAAAGAATTTGGATGATCAAGTCGTCATATACACCTCTCTACTTGGTCGGAACAAAATCATGTTTTTCTTGAACCGAATGATAACTGGAGATGAAATGTGGATTACCTCTGGAAACATTGTAAGGAAAAGGCATATTATGAACCTAGAAAACCTAACTTTTCCACCTATAAAGCAAATTTGACTCTGAATAAGAAAATGTTGTATATATGGCGGAACATTCTAAGAACAATACATTATGGGCTTTTCAAACCGAATGGAAAGCTCAATTCGGCGAAGCATTGTCCGCAACTAGATAATTTAAAAACAGCAGTCCAAGAAAAGAGGCAAGCAATGTTCCAAGAAAGAAAAAGAAAGAAAAGAGTTTGTCAAAACTTTGCAGAACTAGGCTAGGAAGCTCTGTTGCATCCACCACATTCCTCAAACTTGTCACCCTTTGACTATCACTTTTTTTTGTCCTTACAAAAATCTTGAAGGGGAAAAAATTAAAAAAATGAAGAAGATTTGGTTCTATTTTTGCGCATCAAAAGATGAAACATTTTTAAAAAATGGGATATAAAAACTGGCAAGGAATCATTAATAATATATATATATATATATATAACGCGCGGCAATTATATTACTCAATAAAGATTATTGAAGGTAAAAATGATTTGTATTTTACTTTATTCCAAAAACGAACAGAACTTTCCGGTTGACCTAATATAATTTCTTGCTGTTAATGATTCTCTTTCTCGCTGTTAATTTTATGTATTAATAATCACATATATTTTGTGTTTATTAATATGTGTGAATATATTTATAAACATTTAAATGACAAATGAAATTTTTTTCCAGCTTTTCGATCATATAGCTGAATGTTTAGCTAATTTTATGGAAAGGCAAAACGTGAAAGATCTTCAATTGCCTCTTGGTTTTACATTTAGTTTTCCCTGCAGACAAGAAGGTTTAGCCAGTGCCAGATTAACTAGTTGGACTAAAGGATTTAAATGTTCTGGAGTTGAAGGGGAAGATGTCGTTGAATTACTACAAGCTGCTGTTCAAAGGCGAGGAGTAAGTACTTTATGAGTATACCACACAGAATATAAAAAATAAAAAACAAAAAAAGGTAAATTGGTTAAAGAAAAAATTGTTATCTTACAGTAATAAGTAAATTACAAAACATTAAACTATATAGAAAAAAAATTTATTATGATTATAAATATTAAAAGTATTTTTATTTCTTATTTAAAATAATTCAAACCACGAAATAAATTGATGAAAAATAGTAAAAACGAGTACTTTAAAATTATAAAATCAGATGCCAAGCAATAAAAAAAATATTCCATTTAAAAAACAATATTTTTCAATAGTAGATGGTTTTATTTTATATATTACCAATTGAATTAAAAATTGCATAATTTTTTCTATTTATTTTTTAAAAGTTATTTAAATATTTAAGGTAATGGCTGCAAATCGATGTAAGTAACAAGTACTAAATAACTGTTAAAAAGTGAGGTTTAAAGTAAAATTAATATTGAATAATAGTATCATAAATAATAACATTTGGATTATTAGATCACACTTATTTTAACTCAGAATAAAATAAAAGTAATCAGAAACCATATAATATATATATATGAGGGTTTTTATTTTTGTATTTTTGTTAAACCATTTTATAAATATATTACAAGTAAGCATTTTATGTTTGATTACTGTTTATGATTATTATTTATTTTTAATTTCTTTAGGATATTGATGTGAATGTAGTAGCAATTATAAACGACACAACAGGAACTCTCATGTCTTGTGCACACAAAAACAGAGAATGCAGAATTGGATTGATAATTGGTAATTTTTACAAAAATTGTGATATAAGCAAGAAAGTCTTTTAAATTTAGAAAAGAAATAGTTAAGTACTTTGATTCTAAGATTACAATAATTGTAAATTGTGCTGTTAAGAGTAATATGCAATTAATAACTCTTAATGAACTAATAATTCTCAGGAACATAATACTTGGTAATATTCTACATTTATAATTATCAGTTAAATAACAGATTACTACCATGTTATAATACTTTGTTTCAAACCAGATAGTAACATGGTAAACAATATTTTAATAATTTAAGTGAAAAAGCATTTTGAAGTAAGATTCATATTTATATTAATAAGAAAATCATGAGCAAATATAAAATATATTTCTAGAAGACTGATTATTTTTAAATCCTAATATATTCATATGAATTATTGTCAATTATATATAGAACTATTTACTTCAGAAATGGAATATTATTTTTTAAATATTTTAATAAGCATTATTAGGTAAGTAATGATTTTTCATAAGAATTGGAATTAATTAAAAATTCTATAGTAGACTAAACTGATCGGAGGAAGAAAAAGAACTACTGACTTCATTTTAGGTTATTTTAAAAAATTTTTAATATTATATTTTCTTATACTAATTACAAAACTATTATAAATTATTTAATAAATTGGATACAAGTATTTTAATTTTTATATAGCCTTATTACTAAATTTCCGAAAACTTAAAATATCATTTAAATTATCATATCAAAATTTATAGAAAAAGTACAAAAGCATATAAAATAAAATATCTACCACTACTATATTTTTATTAAATATAATATTTAATCTACTTTAAAATTTTAAGTTAGGAATATACATACTATCAAAACAATACAAATGTTTCAAGTTGTTAATTTCTATAGTTCAAATATCAGTGTGAAAATGATTAAATCAATTTCATCCTTCTTATGCGAATTCCTATCAAACTTAAGAAAACTTTCCTGCATCATTATTTATGTTAAAAGCAATTTTTCAGTAGTTTTTCAATTTTCCAAAATGAAATGCTGAATTGACTGCGATAAACTTTTTTCATTAAAAATACTATTTTTTTTAATAGACAGCAAAAATTAGATATATTTTATTACTTAATTTTTCTTTTTTAGATGAAAGATAGGTATAGAATTTTAAAAATGAAAACTAAGTCTGCTAATATATGAGATTGAAATTAATTACCTTATGAAGAGAAACATTAATAAATTCTAAGAAATATTTTCCTCGGTGCAAACTATTTTAGTAATTTTGCAATGGAATATTTATTTCACATGCATTCATATAATTCACAGTTCACACTAAAACCCATTTTAAGTACAGACTAGCATTTTGGAAAATGGCATTCGATATTAAATTATTCAAATACAAAGAATTAATAAAATACATAATCATTGTGTAGTTAATTGAAATATTTCGTCCACATATTTTTTTTTTCAGTCTCACATCCATGTTGAAAAAATTTAATTTCCGAGCATTAGTAAGACTTTTTTCACAGTACAAGAAAAATTATATTATTTTGGATTCATACAAACTTTAAAATAAAATTTTTATACTTTGAACCTAATTTTTTTAGTTATCTTCTCCATTTTAAAATTCAATTCTTTTAGCTGCTTGCACAGAATTTCTATTTGTAGAATAACAATTTTTTTTTCAGCACAGCATTGAAGATACAATAAGAAAATCTTTTCGCTTAAAAAAAAAAAATTAAATATAAGCTTTTTAAAAGAGTTCAACTAGATTTTTATCTTTTTTTTTTCGTGTAAAATTTAATTCTTTAAGTTGGGCATTCTCTACTTTGCCTTATTCAATTTTGATTACAGAAATATAATTTTTTTAAGGAACATGTTTATACTAATAAATGATAATTTAACTGGACAATAGTTTTGTTAGCTATCGTTTTTTTTTTAATTTAAAGGGCTGCTCTTGTCTGGGTTTAAAACAATTTTATTATCTTATCTGTAACGTACATACCTGATATAAAGCTTACTCTAAAAATGCCGGATTATTGTTGATCTAGAATTTTATTTCTGCATTTCGTAATATATAGTTATACCTACAATTTTTACAAGAGAATTTATATTTACAATTAAACATTTTCTTTCATTAAAAAGCAAATAATAAATAACATCATAAACTAATCAATCTATTCAATCAAAGCAGTATTTTTTGAATTTTTTTAAATACTATAAAATATTAATAAATACATATTAAAATACATTATTTCATTTTCCAAAATAAAACTAACCCAGTCTAGTAGACCTAGTAAAACTAACCCAGTAGCAAAGTATAGTTTTAAATTTATTATAGGAACTGGAACCAATGCCTGCTTTATGGACACCGTGTATGTAAATGAAGGACGACCAAAATCACGACCATATATGGCAAAATTAGATAATGATGTAGATTTGTGGGATAGTGATACTGTTGAACCACGACAAGTTATAGTAAATACCGAATGGGGTGCATTTGGTGATGATGGTTGTCTTGATTTTATTCGAACACAATATGACCACGAAGTTGATGAAATATCTTTAAATCCAGGCAAACAATTGTAAGTATAAAATAGACTGAACATTTCATACGGTGTTATATTCTTATACATTTCCTTACTATATCAATCTTAATTTGCAGATTTGAAAAAATGATATCTGGAATGTATATGGGTGAAGTTGCACGCCAAGTTTTAGTTAAACTCACCAAAGAGAATTTATTATTTGGAGGAAAGTTTAGCTCTCAACTTTTAACCCCATATGCTTTTAAGACAAAATATATATCCATGATTGAAAGGTATGTAGTGTGCTATTCAGAAAAATGCCAACAGGCTCTTTTAAAATAGGCTCATTTTCGTGAAAAAAATTACAATAATTTTATGTAAGATTTATTTGTTCCATTTCAGTGACCGTAAAAATTCATTTGAAGAAACAAGAAATGTTATGAACATTTTGGGATTAGAACATGCTTCAGATTTTGACCTAAATAATGTTAAATTAGTATGTGCAAGAGTTTCTACCCGAGCTGCATTTTTAGTATCAGCAGGTAAGATTAAAGTAACCGTACTCTAACTCTTAAAAATGCATTTTGTGTATTGAAATATTATGAAATATAATATTAGTTATATGAAATTTGAAAATTTAAATGCTTTTCAAATAATACTGTATAATATGGAAGTTTTATATAATGAAAGATGTGTAATGTTGTGTACCTACAATTTATATCTATCAATAATTTGGCAATAAAAATGATAAGAATGTACAAATCTATTGTAACACTTAAAAAATCTATCCTTTTTTTTAACACATTTTAGTCCAAGCATAGAATTTTTTATAAAATATGGTACACTTACTGATATATATTTCTAAGACACAAAAGTTTCGTGCGTGAAAAATAATATTTTACTTAAGATATAAAATAGTGCTCATATGCACCATTATGGTCAGACAAGGAACAAATCAATTAGTTTCACAATTGTACCATAATCCAATTTTATATTTATGGAAATTTTCTGTACCTTTTGGATACAAATGAACTTTGTATATGATGCAGTAATAAATCTTGTAAAATTACTGCACATTTTACATCATCTACGTACTTTTTTTCATGTTCACTTTTAGTATGTCCAATTCTATCAGTCTATATTTCTTCCAAAACACACATCTATGGATGATGGAATACTTTTATTTGGATGTCATTATTAATGTATATTCATCAGATAGATTGTTCTCACATTCAGATTTCAACAGGGCAATTGTTATATTAGATCTAAATGCTATAATTGCCATATTTGTATTTAATACACATACTATGAAGCTTCCATGATTTTACTATAACCTTATCAATGACATTTGTATAAATAATGAATTTGTGTAAATTTACATTAAATCCCAATTTGCAATAAAATTCTGAGATATTAAATAAAAAGTGGGCTTTTAAATTTTGCCTGTTATCTAGATATTTTGTCAATGGTAACGTTTTCTTAACGCACCATTAAAGTTCCAAATATGACATTTTTGTTTTATTTACAGAGTTTTCATTTTAATCTATTATAAAATATGATTAATCTCAAGTAGATTAATTATACATTTTCAAAAAATCGATTGTCAAAATAACCTTTAAAAATTGGAAAACTAGAGTACTTTGAAACTTTAACGGAAAGTGTTTACTTCAGTTTCTATACATTTATTATATTTTAACATATCTCCAAAAACGCTTAAAAATTGCAGAAAAGTAAACCTGATAATGTAATAAAAAGTAATTGAAATGGATGTTTAAGGAAATTTAAAAGAAAACAGTTTGATATAATACGATATTAAAATTGTATGACAATTGTGTTTAACATTAATAATATTTTGAATATTTTTACATTAATTTATAAAAAAATATCAAGTATATATGTATTAACTCAAATTTTCATTTGATCATAAAATAAACTATTTATATTAAACTAAAATTTTACAGCTGTTGCCACCATCTTAAATAAAATCAAGAGACCACATACGACTGTTGGTGTAGATGGCTCAGTTTACAAATGTCACCCTCATTTCCACGATTTAATGGAAAAAAAAATTGAAGAATTAACTCTTCCAGATTATAAAGTAAGTATATAAAGGAATTATTACGATATAAAAGTGGTTTAAAATTCTAATATTCATGTACTTTAAGGAAAAAATGGCTTTAAATCAAACTTCAGAATACATACAAAAATTGATAAGTTATCACAATATTAGATGAAATCACTCTATTACTTGAAAAATATTTCTTCAAATGTTTCAATATCCCCCTGGATCACAGCTACTAATAGTTAAGATGTGGTACAGTGAAGAATACAGATGCAAATTCTGTTTGACACATCTTGTTGCCGATATATCAATAATTGAAGTAATTTAAATTTAAGGTTATGCCACAAATCTACCTACTTATTTATTGGGGGAAAAATCTAGTGATTTGACAGGTATCTATGATATTCATATAGTGAATAAAAAATGAATCTTATTGTGAAAAAGAGCAAGGCAAGGCAATATAATAATCATATAATACACATGTTTTGCTACACTTGTATGATTATTTAGTGATTAAAAGCCATTGGTTGTACTAGAAGCTAGTTTAAGAAATAAATTAAGAAAATTTAATTATTAAATTTAAACAATTCTTTTTTTTTAATGATTTTTTTTTTTCATTTTTAAGAGCAGTTAGATTGCCAAACCCAATACCATAAAATTGTTATACTGATGCCATTTTGGTAAAGTCTCAGAATCAAGATTGACAACATTTGAAATATATTACAGTAGTCATTTTTTCAATTGTTAAACATGATTTGAATAGATCACACAAGCATGATTACCAGAACTAAAATCGAATAATGAATACGAATAAGAATATTGTAAGGAAAAAAAAAATAGATTAAGAGTAATTATTTTCTGCACAAATGCTTCTATTATGATTTCATTCACATTTATTGAAATTTTTTTCTGATTATATCACACAAAAATCAAATTAGTTTAAAAACATAGAAAAAGTTTAGAAAAGTGGATATAAAAAATATATCTTTACATCTTATACATAAATCTTTTTTAAACTGAAAAAATATTTTACATACCAATACTTTTTTTTTTAAGCAAATTTAAACTATTTGAGGAAAGAAATTTCGTTTTCACCTAAATAAAAATAATTTCCAATACTTCAGTTAAATATTCAGAATCTCTCATTCAATGAATAAAATGAAAATTTAGGAATAAAAGTAAAAAATAAAAACATACCTCTTATATTTTATTTTTGATATAAGCAAAACACCTAATTCGTATATATTAAGTTATTACAAAAATATTCGTACCATTTTAATGGTTTTCTTTAAAAGTAGATTTCTACATCAGCAGCAAGTAATTAACATGCGAAAATGAGACTAAAACAGAATCAGTTCACAAATTACTTTGATTAAGATTATGAAGTGTTTTAAAATTTTCGTTATGGTAATGATCATTATTTGAAGACAACACACAAAGAAATTATAAAATGCAAATGCTATCTTCATTACTAAAAACATTAAGATAAAACATTTAAATTTTTATACATGATATCACACAAATACTCATGCTAAAAATAATACTTAGTGTTTGAGCATGTTTTGCTGTGAATGAAAAATAAGTTAATTAAAAAGTCTAATTTCAAAAAGATTGGCATCCCTTAAATTAGTTAGTTTTACTTCTCCATGGTCTCTTTTTCAGATTTGACCACACATAAATTAAGGTTTCTGAGCCATTGAAAACAACCCTTCCACAGGAATGGATATGTGTACTTTAGTTTCCCATTCAGCAGCCATTCTTTGCACACTAGGTCTAATTAGCTTAAGGTGAATTTCAAACCACTACACAAACACTCAAGATTGAGCTGGAATTTGAATCCATGAACTGAAAGCCAAAGCACTAAGTATTATAACGCCAACTTGGCTTTTAACAGAACACTCCTATAGTAACAGGCACAAATGGTTACCATAACTACTTATTATCCATCAGTTTTAGCTGGGAGGATTCTAATCCTTCAGAGTTTAAAAGCTCACAAGTTCGATTATCCTCTTGTGCATGTATGTTTGCAGAAATTCAGAATTCCCTTTAAATTAAAGGTCCTTATCCAATTAACCAACATGTGCAGAAATAAATAAACCAAACCTATAGAACTTAGTCCAATTAACATTTGCTTATCAAGAGACAGAAAATGAAAATTATTTTTATAATAACTACTTTACTTTAAATGTAAAGAATAAAAAATTGTAGTTGTAAAACAAAGTAGAAGAAAAAGTAGCTAGTGTGAGCAATAAGAAAAATTAAATCTTTGATCTTGAACACAGCAACCTTATACACACACTTATAAATTCAGCAAATCATTAAATCCTGTCTAGTATATTTTGGATTCAATAATTTTGTAAAATTCCACAACAAAGTAAATAATTTTAATTTCCAATAGTTGCATAATTACATAAGCTTCTCATTCAAATCTTCTCAACAAATGAAAAATCTGTGCAAAAGTAATCTATATTTTATTAACCATAAAATTTCTTTTTGTTAACAATACACTAAATTTAAGAAATTTAGTAATATCCAATATAAAATACACTGAATATTAATAAATTTCCTACATTTAATGTAAATTTTAAATTACAATTAATGTGCTATATTCTAAATTTTTTTCCCTTGTGTACAGGAATATAAAAAGTTTAATATATTTATATTACTCATATATAATAAATTTCAAAGTTGTATCAAAGTAAAAAAATGACAGTTATTTTTGAGTAATCAATGTTCTAGTTCCTTAATTAAACTCTACAAAAATAAAATTTAAATTCATGTATAAAATATGTGTTGAACGTTTCTAAAACCTCTTCTATAAATATCAATGTTTCTTATATTAAGTAGGAATTAGTTACCGGGAAACTTTCTGAAATTTATTTTTAGTTTTAATAAAATTATTAAATTTCATTCCACACTATTAAAATTTTTCAAAATATGTAAACTATATCAATATATATCCATTTAATAACTCATCCTGTCAATTAAAAATTTTAAATTATAAGAAATTGAATTTCACATGTTTAAGAATAAATTTAACATGCATATTTTTAAAATCTAAAATAATGTAGAAATAAAGTGAAATAAAAGGTATAAAATCGAACATGAAGTTAATTTTATTTATAATAAGTACAAATATATTTGAAATGTTATATATCTGAACAAACTATTACAAATCAGATTCTCTAAAATTGCACCTAACAGCACATTGATAAAATACATTATAATAACAGTGATACTGAGTTATAAGCATATCATAAAGGAATAACATTTTGAAACATATTTAAAATAAAAACAATAGAAAATAAATGTTAACACACCACAGGTTTCTTAAAAGGAAAATCTTGCAATCAAACATTTAGTGATGTACATATTTATACTATGAGGTTTTGAATGTAAACATTTATGTTTTAATAAAACTGGCATTGACTAAATTGAAAATTTATTTAAAATACCATAAAGATTAAAAAAAAACCCCAACCATATTAGAAACTTGATATAAAAATATAATTTTTCACTACTTTTTAAAGTAGTAAGTGTCATTTTTGTTCATTGGCTTAATGAATTTTCCTTTTACAGTTTGACCTGATGCTTTCAGAAGATGGTAGCGGTAGAGGAGCAGCATTAGTTGCTGCTGTATCTGAAAGAATTCGCTAGATGAAGTGAACTATACATTTAGCAAATAAGAAATTGTGAAAAGGACTCTCGCCACCCAAGATAGTCATATGTCATCCAACTCTTACTTTCTGAGCACAAAATATAAATTTAAGAAGTGTTTTAAGGCATAAGCGATACAGGATTAATATTTAACACCTTGCGACGCATAGTAATCTACTTTTGTACAGTATTTGTTTTACGATTCATTTTGTACATTTGAAAATGTGCGATTGCAAGCCATTTGAAAATACATGTGTTTACATAAATGTGTTAGTGCATTTCATTCCAGTAGTCTACAACCATGTGTATTATAAAACATTAAACAAACATAAATATAAAAGCTAAGTAATAGTTATAAGCTGATACATGTTTACAAAAATTTAACATCACATCAAAAGAAATTAAAAAAAATTCATTTATGAGTATTGATCCAAATATTAAATTAAACTGGATTTAACTTTCTATGTAGTGTAAGTTATAGATTTAAAAAGTTTTTGGACGACAAGCTAACATTAAATCTAGTTTTAAAAAAAAATCTGCATAAAAAAAAAATCAACAACAAATAATTTATTACACATAACCATACATTAAAAAAAGTCAAAGGACTTCTGAAGTAAAAGTTTTATTAAATTGTCTAATAGGCACAAGTTCGAAAGTAATACTATTGAATCTAAAAAATTATAAGTGCACACATAGTGAGAATTTTCTCAACCACATAATGAAGTATAAGATATAATAAAACAATAACAAAAAGGCATATATTCAATAATAAAGAGTATTGAAGCATTTATGAATAAAAAAAAAAATTGTTCAACAAAAAACTAAGTGGAAAAAAAAATTGCTTTTAGAATTGCATGATCATAACTAATTTACAATATAATAAAATGAGAATACAAATGAAATCTATAATTCACTGAAGATATATCATAAATTATAATATTGAAATAAAAATAAGTAACGTTTTACTATATGTATTTATATATAATATTTAAAGACTAAAGATTTTTTTCACATGAAAACTATAATCACTTTATTATTCAAAGACACCACAACATTCTTACATGAATAAACTTTCTGCTGAATCTCATTTTATGTTATATACAAAGCAATAAATAGTAAATTTGACAGTGTAAAACTTTCAAGGAGCGATTCTGATATTAAGCTTAAGAATCAGTAAAGTTTTTTATTTTTTATCTAAAGCTGAGAAACAAAGAAGTTTTAAAGGCATCACTTACATAAATTGATCCCAGATTGAGTAGTGAAAAACCCAAAAATGTTCTAATAAGTGCATAGTTTTTAGAAAATTGAACATATTCAAAACAATTTAACATTTTAAATAAAAAACACCACCATAACAGTTACTATACAAATGCTGAGTATCTTAAAAGCATACAATGAGTATTTTGGAGTTGATGAAATAAAGAAATGGCTTTGAAAATGTGACTTAAAAACTGTCAAGAACAAAATAAAATATTACAAAAATAGGCATTAAAAGCAAATGCACATGGACTCAAATACATACACTTTCAGATATAATAAATAGGCTTAACAATGAGTGAAGATAAAATAAAAATTTAACAAAACAGTTAACAAGTGAGAAATAAGCAAAGACAAAAGTATAAATGATACTAAAACACTGATGCCACCATACAATTTTTACTTCAGAGGGAATTCAGATCCAAGTCGCTTAGTAATGTAATATATTCTGAAAATACAAATATAGCTAACATTAAAATGAAAAATTTTTACAGACAAATTGCAAAAGCAGAATTCAAATTTTGACAATTTATAACAGTTTTATAGTTACAATAAAAAAATTATGACTCATTTAAGTTCAAATTTTTCCAGGTTACTTAAATTGCAATGAACTTTATTTTTTGAGTCATTTTCACTTCAAACAACAAATTTAATATCATACTCATGGGTGTCATTTTATATTAATTACGAAATTAAATTATAAAGTAATAATTATAAGAAAGTAAAACAAAAGCAGTAATTAGCTAGAAAACTTGAAAGGATGGTAACTCCAGAATGTTTATAGTTCAGGATAACTGTTGAAGAGTGAAACAAAATCACTTGCCACTCATAAAATCTCAAATTTTCAGAATTTTAAAATAAACCATAGAATTTATAAACTTAAACATTTATCTTTATATATATATATATA
>JAPDSC010104086.1:1095639-1126028 GCA_026290005.1 Latrodectus geometricus
AAAAAAAAAAAAAAAAAAAAAAAAAAAAAAAAAAAAAAAAAAACTAGAAAACATCAAAAGAATAGACTTAACCACTTTGGCACCTCATATAGTTGGAAAGCTGATTACATTCTACATTTGCTTAGTTTTTGACATTGTGCAGTGGACAGCCTAACAGCCAAAGGCATTTCAACATCAACAATGGAAATTGCTCTCTGGTGGAAGGGGACTTATCATGGATAGCAAGCAGTATTCATGCATTGCAAGGGAAGAAACATTGAAAATTCTCAAGCACTCACTCCAAGGCAAAAATGCCACATCCATTTTACATTTTCAACAGTTGCTGACATCGAATCTGGGAGATTATGCTCTAAAGAGTACTGTCTTACCAAAAGGCCAGTTACAACTATTTGATTAGTTTTTAAAAATTGAAAGAACATTTTATATTGTAAGTACACTTACTTTAACAATTTAAAATCTAATCGACTTTTTCTACCAAAACACAGATTTTAGTAAAACTGAGTTTCAATCTTCATTATTATTAAAATTTCATTTGAAAAAGTATTTGAACACAAGAATCATTCTTTTGTAAAATAACAAATTTTTCAAAATCACAAATTTAAAATAAAATTTTAGAGCTAATTATAAATAATTTTAACATTATTCAAATCAAAGTAAAATTATTTCTTTTATTTTTATGGTATTTTTTAAATAGCATTCCAAAATTTCTCTTTATGAACATCCATTTATATTACAAAATTCAGTAATAACACCCTTTTATGAATAATCAAATTCTAATAAATAAAAGTATTGGTAATTTTGTACATAGAGTCAACATAAATCCTTTTCAGATGAAAATATTTGTAGCATTTTAAGGATATAAAAATTGAATTTTATAATTATGGAAAAGCAAAAATATAAAGAAAAGTATGATATACGATTAAGTATGTTGTATAGCACATAACTCAGCAGGTGTTTAAAAGTATCATGCTATACTTTATGTCTGTTTCATCTTTGCAGGAAAAAAATTTCTTAATATTATATAATGATACAATACAAAAGAGCAACAGCTTTTTTTTTTTATGTCTCACAATCTTGTGTCATAATAATGTCCTGATAGGAAGGAGAAAAAACTGGTATTTTGAGTATCGTTTACTAGACAGTCACTTATTATACCTAGGGTTAACTCAACCAGAACCAATATCATATAATGTAATCAGACATAATAAACATTTACACTGAGAGAAAATGGTTTGTTTGCAGTTAAATTTTTTTTTTTTTTTTTTTTTTTTTTTTTTTTGCATACAGAGTTATTAGAACAGGATTATGGACAAACTACGCTAGACTATAGGTTCAGTAAAATTTTTTACTAGGTTACAAAATCGCTGGTAAAATGTAAGAGGTGATAAAATTTAAATTGTCAGAAGATAAAATTATATATTGTTTCATAAATCTATGACACATAAAAAGGAAAATGTATTAGAATTTGGGCTTAGACCAATTAAAATTTCTAAATTTAAAGGTATAGAGATAAAAAAACAATGAACAATAGTCTTTAAAATTAGGACATTCAATTAAAATATGATATAAATGAAATATGCAACATTACATTTTATACAATGTGATGGATGTTCGTTGAAAAGTGTGAGTAAATCTTGTGTGACAGATCCTGAGAAGAGTCAATTTGACACCTAAATTCCGTACATTTAAAACAGGAAATGATTTAATGAATGATGTTATGAGGTGTAACTTATTACTTACTTGTGAATTCTAAGTCTCTTGAATCAATGAAAAGGTATATTTTTTGACAGCCTTTTTAATATCTGTAAAGGGAACTTTGGGATCACGAATAATAGAAGCTGATTTTGCTCCTGTGTCTGCGATTTCATTTCCAACAATTTCCATGTGATCAAGAATCCAGCAAAATATGACATCAAATTTTCTGTTGTATAATGCATGCAGTTGGTATAAAATAGTAGTTACAACAGGGTGACAATCATTATCAAGATTGCTCAACTGTTTTAGGACACTCATGCTATCGGTACATAAGCAAAATTTACGATATGAACTAGTTGTTAAAAGTTGGAGGGCATATATGATAGCAGAAGCTTCGGCCGTATAAATACAACAAGTATGGAGGCAGGTCATAGCTATCAGTGTTATTATTTAAGATTCCATCACAGCCAACATTATCTGTCTTAGAGACATCCGTGAATAGCGGTAAGTACTTTGAGTTTTGAAGGTGGTGGTGAACAAATAGTTGCCGGTAAATGATTGGAGAAGTGTTGCATTTAATGTAATTTGCAAAAGGATTTAAAACAACAATGTTAATTGTGTTCTAAGGAGGTAACCTCAACAAGTCAGTAGGTACAGGCTGTATATCTAAGAGGTTCGATTCTGAGATAGAAGATTTTATCTTATCTATAAAAAAGATATTGTAGGGACAAGGGATGTACAGTATCTTCAGGCTAAGAGCAGGTTCAGTTGATTTCAGTGGATGATGGGGAATTGACATGATTTTAAAATAATAGTTAAATGAGAATTGCTTACATCGTAAGTGAAGTGGTGGCTGTTGACAAATCACATATGCTTTGAACAGGTGAAGTTCAGAAAGCACTTGAGCAAATTCAAAGAGCCTGATGATGTACAATCTACAATTTAATCTACGAAGAAAAGAAGCTCTTGCCGACCCCTATACAATACAGCCGCCATCTATTCGAGATAATATGAGGGGCAGATAAATTTTGAGTAATATTTCACCATCGGCACCCCAAGAAGTATTTGAAAATAAACTTCTTTTCACATTTTTTCATTTTATAATTAATTCTCACATTAAATATAAAATGTTAGAGTCCTCATAATGAGAACGAATGCCACAATTTCAGGAGATTAGCTATTTTTTAATTTGTAAGCCCCTTAATATGGGGTTGGATGGCTTAATTTTAGATAGCATCTTACTGAAGGTTTTGTCTTTTTTCAAAGGATGCAAAGAAATTGCATCTGATTGAGGAGAAAGGAAAAACGTTCTATTTGCCAAAGAGGACTTTTAGAGACTTCTTTAGCCTCTTCTAATTTCAAAGCCTTAAAAGCTGTGGACTTCATAGAAGATGTTTTCTGCAAGATGACACTTCGTCAGATTTTTCAAAAATTACAGGAAATTGGAGGAAGAGTTACATTTTCTGTTTAGGTGGCAACGCTTACCCTGACCTTTTTAATTGCACTGGCATCAATTTTTACAGAGGGAGTTGGAGCTGTTACGATGCATCTGGCCTATAGGAAATGTTATTCTTAATTTTCACAGTTGTTCTCTTTCTAAAACTCATGTTGGACATAAATGAGAATTAGATTGGTGATTACCTATACTATTTACACATTTTTCTTTTGCTTGACAGTTTGAACTCTCATGCCCAACTTCAGCACAATGAACACAAATAATGTTTCCTCTACAAGACGTTTTAGTATGTCCAAGACACTGGCATTGGTTGGGGATATATGAATATACAGATAGTGACATATAGGCAATTTTGATAGTTTCAGGCAACTTAGGTGTATGAAATATAAAAATTAAATGTTTGTATTGATAAATTTATCATCCTTCTTGACCTTAATTTGCTTGACATTGCATACCTTTTGATTCTGCAGATTTTGGATGATTTCTTCTGGGACATTTAAGAGCTCAGCAGTTGAGATAACACAGAGAAAGAAGAAATTAAGGCGACCATAGGGTATGACAACAATATCCAAATGGGCTAATTTGAGCATATTTTTTAATGAAATGTTAATTTGACAAACAGAAGATATTTCAGTGAGTAAATCACTGAAACATAGTTTTCGAACCGACTTAACTGCACCAAGATAACCAGATATACCCTTCTTATTAAGAAAGGGAGACACATTCAAAAAGGAACCTTCTTTTAATCTTATAATGAAAAATTTAGCATCAGCAAAATCAAATTGTTGCTCTTGATGGAAGGAAAGAAGAGAAGATACTTCCATGGGAAACTAAAGTATTTGAGATCTGAATACACCACCTACTATGGAGCCATACAAAAGGAAGCAGATAACTGCAACAATGCTAATCAGACTTTATATGCTTTCAATACAAAATTGATGTGTACTCCACCCTTAACGAGACACAGTTACTGCAAGATTGGTTGATCCATTTAAGCCGATTGATGGGAAGAGGACCACTACATATCTCCCGTTTACCAGAAGCAGAGGCCAAAGTAATGTGTTTGGTCTCTGGGGACCTCAATTACCAGGACCCTCCTTTCCAGGGACACTGGTGTCCACACACAGAAAACATGTGGATGGATTAATCTCCGAAAGAAGCTATTAGCAACAGAGCAATGACAGCTACTCAAGGGGAGCCCTCAACCTCATAAGAGACCATAGTGAGGGAGAAAAGGAAGAAAAAGCAGAAGAGAAGAAAAGAAACAAAAGGACAGATCACTGGGGTACCTTGGGATTGTGACATCTGTGTTTACTTTAAGAGAGTAAACTCCTTGAGGAGGACTTACAGTTCAAAGTTGCCTACAGTTGAAGTCAAATGTTTAAACTGCTGGGCTCAAAGCCAAAATGTTAACATTTTAACTGCCAGTTAGTTTATGATATGGACGGTTAAACAGTGAATACAATTTTAAATCTAAAAATTAAAACTTAATTTAGTGATGCGTAACACTATTTAAGCATTTCATGGAACACACACACATATTATATATATACATAAGTTTTATTTGTGTTTATTTATATACCCAACTTCATTGAACATAAGTGAATTTTAAGAGTTCAATATTAAAGTATTTATATATATATAAATAACATAAAAACAATCTTTTTCTTCATTAGTATATTTGAATAAAGTTTATTGTATTTTGCATAGTCAGAAAATACTGTAGTTTTGGTTAGTAATTACAAATTATAAATTATAAAAAAATTCCAAATGAATGAATACTACAGAAATTTTAAATTTTAGTTATATTAAATTTAAGCTAAAAAAACAATGAATACATATTTATAAATAATTTGCTAAAAGTGAAATCAATAACTTTAAGCAGAGAGTGAAAATGTTTAATCTTAAAGTACATCATTTTTGACATTTTTAAAAATAAATGAAATACTCCCAAAAGAAAAAAACAAAATTGAGTTTAATTTATTTACAATTCATTAAAACAGACATCAACAAACTTAAAGTGCATTCTGAAGAAAACTGATTTAGATAGTGAGGATCTCTATTCTTTTTTTAATATTAAAACATGTCTATATTGAATGATACTGTATTGCTATCTGAAATGTTTGTGAGGAAAATGAATGGAATTTCTTGAAAGGATTTCTTTCTGTCACCTGATTTTAACAGTATCAGAAATTCGCATAAAACACTAAGTTTTATGATACTAAATGATCTAAACCGTTGTCTTTAAAAAATAATTAAGTTGTTTCTATTAAATATGGTTTAAACAGAAAATCAACTAGCAAAAATTTTTGATAAGAATTATGCTCATACAAATTAATGACAAGATTGGCAAGATGTTAGTGAGAAATAGGAGTCATTCTCAATGGTCTAAAAAACCATCCAATATAAAGTAGTGAGAGTGCCCCTTCAGTAGATAAGTATTTGTTTAGGATCTTACCTTCTGATGATAAACCTTGAACTTTACCTGATCTGGCAGACTGATTAAGAGAACTTCAAAAAACTAAAGTGAATATTATAACTATATTTAAATTTTAATTTCTTTTTTATCATTTATACTTTTAGTGTCTATTTATATTATTTTATATTATTTAAAGAAGAAAAGAAAAAAGGGTGATGTCATATGCAAACCTCTTAACTGTAACCATATCATATAAAGAGTACTTTTGTCATATTCTACATTTTAATGTTATTACCAAAACCAAGTATGTAACACAGGGATATGTATTGTGGATATTTGAAAATTTAATAAATTATTTTGATGCGTTTAAAAGAGCGAAACTGTTATATTAAGTTTTTATTGAACAAGCCAATAGCTAGCACTTCTAAAAAGTATAGATGTTGCTACAAATTTATAGATAATGATGAATATATCATTAAGTAACTTAAAAAACAAATAAAAACAGTTATAAAGTAATGCTAAAAATTTAATACTTACTTAGGAGGTCTTTGATCTGGTTTGCTACTCCAGTCCCAAATCCAATCAGTGCTTCCATGTCTTCTTTGGCGAAAATGCTAAAATACAGTAAGAATAGTTTAACTCATGCAGAACAAAATTTTATAATCACAATTTCAAAATAAGAAATTTACTATTAAAATATTCATGCTCAATTATTAATAAAAATTATAAGGATATTTCAAAAACTGAAATTGTACAAAATGTGAAAAATTCATAATTATACATTGAATTTTCACAAATTGTTAAATATTGAAATTTTATTTAAAAAATTAAATATTGTAATGTAATTTAAATGAAAGTCATTTAATGTGTCAGAATTACTTGCGAGTATATTTTAAAGTGTATAGGAAGAACGTTTCAAATACAAATGAATACACAAAAACAGTTTACTGATCACTGAGATTCAAATTTATGTAATGGTATTTTTAAAAATAAGCCTGCTAATTTTTTTAGGGGGGGAAAAAGAAAGAATTCAAGAAAACTTGCAAATAAATTTGTGCAGAAGACAAATGGCCCTAAAATTATTTACTATGGTTCCCATCATATAAATATTAGCCAGGGAAGGAAAAATTCAATTCAGGAGACTCAGAATGCTAAATACACTTAAACCATAAAATGAAAAATTAGTTTGAGGAAATTGTATCAGTTTCCTATAAAATACCAGATGTATTTGAAAACATCAAATTATATATAGAAGTCCAGAAATGCACTTGAATTAGAAATTATTAACAAATCTGCTTTCATATTTTAATATGAATTACTAACATTAAGGTGCAATATTGGCATTGTACTTTAGAACATATGGCAATAATTTTTTAATAGAATTAACTTCTTTTTAATGAATGAGAAAATATTTGAGCAATATTCCTTTTGTACTAATTGTATTTTGGATTAAGCTAAAAGAAGGATTCTCTAAATTAGACAAATCAAACTTCAGAAACAGCAAATAGAATAAGAATAAAACTGTTTCATTTAAAAACAAAATAGACAAGAAAGCAGAGCAAAAAATCTCTCATTCTCCTAAGGGCAAATAACTCGATAAACTGCTTGTCAATTGCAAAAGACAAGCAGTTTATCGAGTTAAAAGCAAACATTTTTAAAAACACAAAACATAGAAAACGTTTCTAACATTACAGAGTACATATATAATCAAGTGAATAATCAGTGCTAAACTATCATTCTACTGAATGAAACAATTCAGTGCAAAGACTACTTTTCATCAACTTTTAATAGTTTTCCAATTTCCATACACAACTTACTTTTTTGATAAGTCAATGGATTTTCATAATACTTTTGATTTAATTCTCATTTTTAAATGGACAGAAATTTGTTGATATTTTCCTATTCAAATTATAATTAAGTTGAGTATAGATGAAAAACCAATGTCAAATATTTATTCAACATGAAAAATTAAGTTGGAAACTGATTATGATGTAAAATTAAATAGTAATATAAAATACACTAGAATTTTGTAGTTATTAAAATTCCTACCAAAACAAATGCAATGAAATTGTCTAGACTTTCTTAAAATAGAAATTTTTTATATGAAAGAAGAATATACTTACTTGAGATGGAATCAGCTCTTCTAAAGTGAGTTCCTCATTGGTTGGACTTCTGGGAGATTTAGGACTGAAAAGTATGTGCGTAAAAATTTTAGTAGTAAAAATAACACACTTTTATTAATAAAAAAAAAAAAATAAGGGGATAATAAGAGAATGTAATATAAAATAACTATATAATTAAATGATTTATTTTATTTTATTTATTTTTTTATTTATTTATTATTATTTTTTTTTTTAACAAATCTAAAATGCAAAAGGAAAGCTATGGTGTTTATAATATTTTAAATATGCCAAATGTGCATTGGAAAACTATTGCTTTTAAGTAAACTGTGGAAAGTCACAAGCAGTTTTGCTAGAAAAATTTTGTGTGTTCAATGCTTTACAATAAATCTCTATAATTGAAATTAAGTCACATTGGCAACTTGATTGATCAACGAAGAATCAGAAAGCTTAAAATTAAAGACTACGAAACTTGGTATATGAAAACTGGAAATGTAAACTTAAAAATTACAAGATCATATGCAAGCATTAACACAAAATAATAAAATGTTTCACATTAAAAACACAATTAGAAATATTAACCCTAACAATCCAAAGTGTTAAATAATAATACCTTTGTATTGCTTCCAACCTTCAGACGAAAACTTTACCTTTTGTTAATAGGCAAATGTGCAACTTATGGAGGTTGAGAGAAAAGTAACTCAGATAAGGGCAAGATGAAAGCAATAGAAAAGTTTTTGTTTAGAGAGTAATTTAATAATGGATAGAATATCATTCAAAGATAATTCAAAATATTTCTATACAAAAGTAAGAGTGGATAAAGAAGAAATATAATCAAGTCAATGTTTATAGAAGTTAAGTTAATGGGATATTTTAACACTGGAGTGATAATTAAAAAAATTTGTTCAGATTAATAAATTATGGAAAATTTATTCAGATTATTTTACAATTGATGCAAGTTTTTTTTTTTGAAGTATTTACAATTTTATATATAGCATTTATATTTCTATGACAAATAAGTTTTCATAAATAGTAATGTGAGGATAAAAAAGGTTAAGAAAAATATTATTCAGTAAAGAGAGACAGAGAAAAATAAAAGCAAACATAATGTATGATACACTCCAAATTTACTGAATATGCTGCAAAGTACCTAAAACAGTATTTCTTCATTACAAAATTTATACTTTCTTGATTCCCGACTATTCGACAAGAATCAAAATTACACTATTTAAGACAAAATTTGTTACATTAACCTTCACTTTATGCAAATTTTTAAATTTAGGAATAAATATTGCAATAGTATATTCTTTAATCGATAATATTTTTACCGGTCGCTTAAATTATAAAACATAAAAATGACATTAATCTTATATGAAATGAATAAGAACTTGAGGAGTGGAATGAAGAAAATAAGGTAAAAATTACTTTGCATAAAGGACTTATAGAAATATATTGTATAAATATAAATTGAAAACTAGTACACATTAAATTAAATGTAATAATATATAGAAAATGTATATCTTATTAAGTTTAATTAGCTATATTATGTTCAATACAGCAATGGTTGTACAATAGAGCATGTAGATAGCAAATCTGTAAAAACAAAGTCATATTCATAAAATTATTTAAAAACAAAATGACTATGAACATTTCCTAACTGAGAAGAACACAAGAGACTGTTCAATAAGGCATGAGTTTAATAGTTACCAATGGGATTGTATCTTAATCTTAAAAATATGATGACAGAGCATATCCAGGCATTTCACACATGAGAAGATCTAAGAAAGCTGCATCAATAAACAGGACAGACATGCAAAAGAAAAACGAGGGGGGGGGGAAACATAGTTTGATTGCTATAATATTTCTCTTAATCATTTCCCATTAGAAAGTAAGAGCTGAAGATATTTTTCATAAAAATAAGGGCTTTGAGAGCAAAGCTGAATTCTTTTAAGGGCTGAAATAAAGTGGAAAAACTTTTCAGTCCAAACGATCAATGATAAAAATGGATTAAAAATTAAAGTACACAAAACAGTTTTGAAAATTTAAAATTACCATTAGCACATAATATAGTATAGATCAAAGGTGGCCAAACTTGTTGAATCAATGGTCTGCTCCACTTTTAAAAAATTGAAGGCAGTTTACCAATGGCAGAGCTAAATTAATGTAACGTACATGTTTATGTATTTATTTTCGGTAACAAGAAAAATTTATAAATTATCCAATTTTTACAAAAATACTTAGTATTAATATTTACAAAATAAAAATTTACTGCTGAAGATAATCAAAGTATTCATACATCAAAAATTGACCATCCTATTCACTTTGTTTAGTTGCAATTTGGCACCATATATCTGTGACAAGTTTATCATATTGTGGCTGTCGCGAGCTTACTGCATTGTGTAAGCACGAAATTTGTTCATTTGTCAAACGCGACCGATGTTTGGTTTCTATGGCATTCATGGTTGAAACAGAAGATTCGCAAAGATACATTGATCCAAAGTATGATTTCAAATACAAAATCAATTTGTAAATATTTGGAAACGTTTCCTCAGAAATTAATTTCCAAAAATTAGTATCGCTAGATGCTCTGGATTTAAGAAAGATATTGCATATTAATTTAATAATTTCTTCCTCAACCGTGATTGATGTGATATCTAATAAATGTCTTATTTTTTTCAGATACTCCATCAATGTTAAAATTTTCATTAAATAGAACTATCATAAAATTGAGTATTTCTTCTAAGCTCATTAAGTCATCTAATCTTTCAAATTCTTTAAACAAAACATCTAAGTGTTCGGCAAAATCTTCGAAGTCTTGGTTTGGATTATGGATGCATTATTTCCCTATTTTTTTGAAGTTTCTCAATTCATGTTTTCTTAATTGAGACACATACCTTTTTATTATTCCATTGAAAGTTTTAATTGTGCTCATCATGTCTGCTAAACACTTATTCTCTCCTTGTAGATTTAAGTTTAAGTTGTTAAGTTTTGAAGTGATATCGCACAGAAATGTTAGTTTCATGAGTCATTTATCATCTTCCAATTCAGTGATATGCTCTCCTTTAATTTGTAGAAATTTTTTTATTTCTGGTAACAGAATACGAAATCTTTTTAAAAAAGAACCATGGCATAGCCACCTCACGTCTGTGTGCAATAAGAGATCTCTGTATTCTGATTCAGTTTATTCCAAAAGCGTCCGAAATTGTAGTCTCTGAAGAATTCTTGAACAAATTGAATTGACAATTTTAAAATCAATATGCATTATATCATTAGTCTTTAGTATTTTTGAGCACAATACCTGTTGATAGATAATGCATTGATAGCTGGTAAAACTGATTTTTCCTCATCATTATTGCGCAAGGCAATAAAACCAATTTGATTCCCAACCATTGCTGCAGCTCCATTTGTTGTAATAGAGACCAATTTATATATTGGAAATCCTGTCTTATCAATAAAGTTTTTAAATGAATTGTAGATATCTTGGCCTCTTGTTTGTCCTTTCAATTTAATTATAGTTAATAACTCCTCTTTTAAAGTCATATCTTCAAAAACCATTATCAAAAAAATGCATAACTGTGCAATGTTACTAATATCCATGTATTCATCAAACTGAAGTGATATGAATTTACAAGCTTTTAAATCGTCATTTGATAAATCCTCCATATTATTATTCATAGCTTCAGTCTGTCACATCACAGCGTCACGCGACAAAGAAATATCATTTATTGACGATATTATTTCAGATTTGTTTTAAAAATCATGGAAAAGCACTTCTCCCACTTTACAGAAAGCTTTTATCAATTCTCCATACTTGAATGGTTTTTTTTTTCGCTTTATCAAAACTTCTGTAATTTTAAACGCCGCCAATGTAACTGCTTTAGCTTTGGTCTCTTAAATAACGATTGCTGTAAATGTAAATTCAACTTTAATTCATGCACTTTAACTTTTCAAAGTTCACTGCCAATTCGAAAGTCTGTAGCGTATTTTAAGTGCATGGTTTTAAAATGTCTTCCCACATTTGCTTTTTTTAGTAGTGCCACACTTGAGCTACATATGAGACAAACACATTTCTCCTTCACCATAACAAAAAAGAAATCATCTTCCCACTCATTGTTATACTTCTCTTAGCACTAGTACCTGGCTGAGGCATTTCGAATGGTTTGTTGAAACAAAAAATTATAGTATCAGTGTAGTAGGAAGCGAGCGACCTGCAACGCAAGATGATTAACTGAGAACTGAAACTAAATGGGCGGGTAGACTCGCCACATTGCTATCATCGCACCAGCTACTGGATATAATCTAAGCATTCTACCTTGTCAAGTTGTTTCTATTTAATTCCCCACTGTAAAAGGGCAAATTCATTGTATTACTTTACACAGTTTAAGGTTTTGAAGCGTAAACTGTAGTAAAATTTTTTATTTTAAATAATTCATTAATTCTATGCCATAAGTTAAATTGTTAATATCAGAGGTCATTAATGGGATAGTCGCACAGACGACCTAAAACGTCTTCGAGGTCAACATCTTGGCCACCCCTGGTATAGATAAAACTGAAAAAATTATAAAGAACTGTTCTTACAAACCAGCTGTAAGTCATTTAAGATTAGAGTATTTTCATTGAAACTAAATATTGCTCAAGTTGAGCAATATTTAGATTTGTATAAATAATTTTATCTTCCAATAAATAATCTTTCAATAAATAGTTTTATCAAAATACATTTATTGAAAGATAAATTCAATTATAAGAAAATATCTTAATTAATAAAGCTTATAAAATGATGAATTAAAAAATAAATCTTTTCTATACACAAATATACATCAATAATTTACACAACACATATAATTTAAAATAAGTATTTATTTACCTCCCTCGACAAGATGAAATTCCACTTCCCACAAGCGAGGATTGGCAGCTTTCACGTTGAGCTTCCCAAAGCAATTTCTCTAATTTCCCACTATTTATTAGTGAGGAAACAGGAGTGGAACGTTTTTGACTTCCATCTGATCCTCTACTTAATTCTCCACTAACATTTAAATCAACCCACGAATCTGGAGAAAAAATATAACAAGACAGTATTATTATATACAAGATAGTATAACATTATAACAAGACAGTATTATTTCTAACTACTTAAAAATACCACAATAAAATAGTAAGAAGTTTTTAACATTATGAATACTCACTTTGAAAATATGCTAGATTACATTTTTTACTCCATTTCAGATTTTAAAATAAAACTTTAGTGATAATTTAGTAACCAACAGACAGAATATGAAATTCCCTTTAAGTATATTATGTATAAACCAAAATACATGAAATTGCTTTAATACATATACATTACATATAACACACTACAAAACTTATCTCCAAATTTTAATTGAACTTTTATGAAATGCTAAAAGAAGGGCGGGACATTAAATTGCTTGATTCTGTGGTGAATTCAAATTACACAAATATTTATTTTCTATTTTGATTTTAAAAGACATGGTTCACTCAAATCCAAAAATAATAATGTTTAAGACAACTCTGTACCTACTGTATTTTCTTTAATTTTAATTTTTAAACAGTCAAATTTATTAAAGATCTATGTAAAGTTCCAGTAAGAACAGATTTAATAAAATCCAATAAAGTTGTTCATTGAGTGTTATAGTTAAGCATAACTTCAATAACTTTTTGATTTTGAATGAACCATAAATATTCTTTATATATATATTTATATTATATATATTATCAAATAATACAATACATAATAGTATATACACAATACATTAAAATTTGCTCAAAGCCATGTACATGTTCTTTCCAACAAAATCTTAAACTGGGTTTATGTCACACACAAAATAAAAGTGTTTCTATTACAGGAGGCAAAACAATAGACTGCATCATGAAACTAATTTTATGTGTAGACACTGATAAATAATAATTGACTCATCAAGGAAATTATTTCTGTCCCCAAGAGCCAAAGCTCAAGTACGCTCAATAATTAGTGCTCGTTTTGACATGTATGGGTATAGACTATTACACATAATTCAGAAATTATTAGAAGACTTAACTTTAATTATTCGCAGAAAAAATTGCTGGGGATTATGCAATATTTTTTTTCTTTAAAAAAGGCCTTGAATATAATACATTATTGGAGATTACATACAGGAAAACAATAATGGCATTTCACATTTAAGAGGAAATTTAAGTTTGTTGTTCAATGTTAATTTCTTGCACACCAGAGCAAAATAGGACTTACAGTTTAAAGTAGACTCATAACCAATATAAGATCACCCGAGGTGGAAATTGACCAATGAATTTTTTTAGCCAAAAGGTCATAGTGCTGTTTCACTGCTATTACAACAGGGAAAATAAGAGAAATAGGAAAAATTTCACGAAACTTCTGAAAATTAAACAAAATTTGTATGAATCATTTTAAGTCTTTGATGTAATATTGGTTAAAGACTTTAAGATTAATTCGAAGTCAAATTTATAAAAAATTTTTTTATATAATCAAAATTGGTTTTTCTATGATTTAAAATTCGGCATTTTTCAGGACTTCTAATAATTTTTTGTTTTTCTATTTAATGATACATATTGCTTTTATTTTTTATTTCAGTTTTGAGAAAACTTTCATTTAAGAAAGTGAGACATTTTGAATTTTTCAGCTCCTTGCATACATTTACTTTTGTATACCAAAAAAAAAGTTTTCTTATATAAAAAAAAAAAAAAAAAAAAACAGATTTAATTTAGTTGTCATTTATTGGTTAAATTTTTTACATTCGATCTATTCCAGCTACTACCCATGCCACGTAAGCCCTATCGTTTGGAGTGGACTTCAAGCCATGCTGAACATTTTCAGCTAAGGTAGGAATAAAATCTTAATTTTTGAATTAAAAACCAAAATACACTAAAAATGGGAAACTCAAGAACATACTACTTTACAAATAAAACCAACTGAATAGCAAACTGGCAATTTAAAACCATTGTTTAATAACTAAAGTCAACTTGAAATTGATTACAGAAAATTCCATAACTATCAACATTTGTTTCATTACCAAGATAAAAATTTTCTGGTGACAATGAAATACTCATAAGAAATCTTAGTTTAAGATTAACCCATTTAAAACATTCAATTATTATGCACTTACAATATTAAAAAAAAAAATATTAATAAAATGGAAGATTTGAAACATAGTGAGACATTTACAATATTAAACTTTTATTCAGTAAATAATTAAAATTTCCAGTACTCTCTCATTTCAGGAAATCATAAAATGATTGCAACTTATGAAACAATTGCTAACGTACGAAGAAATTACACACCCTGGTAGCTTCCCATAATTCTTTTTTGCAATCAAGAATGTGCATTTTAAATGTTTATTTTTGCTGCTAGTCATTTCTTTTTTGGTTGCCAGATTTGACATTTGGGGAACTGCAAAATAAGGAGTCTGCAATAAATGCATTCTAAACTAGAAAGTATTTTACAAATAAAAGTTCAATTTTAATTAATTTTATAATGGAATACAGTGCAAAATTTAATTGACCAGGAAAGTTAGTACAAATTCTCCTACTTTGATACCAAGCAGTTTTGTAATGTTCTTCCATTTGTTTTATATTGTAATATAAAGTATGAATTTATGAAAAATATTGCCAACAAAAATTATATTTAAACAGGACATCAAAGAATATTTTGATAATTAAAATAATCACATTATATTCTGTAGTGAATAGGTATCAAATATATTATTTTGAGTTGCACAAGCCAAAAAATATTAAAATTGAATTCTTGCATGAAAATTACACACACAAATGGTTTATCATAATATATATTTGGTATATTTTTTCATTATGTTGATACAATTGTTTTTAGCATGATTTTTTTTACTGACCAACAGGATTTCAGAAAAGTATATATAATTGTACACATTTTATATAAGGATTTAACCCCCTACCTGCCAAGAAAAACTTACGAGATTCGCACCCCAATGCCACCAGTTTTCACACAGGCGTGCGCAGTTATGTGGTGTATCGGTGAAAAAGAGGCACGCTCTCCATTCTAATTGCTTACTTTCACAAAACAAAAAACAATGGAAAGGAGAGAATAAAAAGTTACGAAGTACTCGAAAAGAAGCACAAATAATAACTGTAACGTATGGAACAAAAGCAACAGCTTCCCTCGTTCCAAGAAATATTTCTTTCTCCAAATCACCCCTTCTTTGAAATAGATGTAACATCACAACAGATCTTTTAAACAATGTCAAGGACATTCTATTACATTTCAAAGCCATGGGTCTAGCTTTACCGATAGCTGAGCATTGCAGAGAAGCATGTTTGGGAAAGCTGTATATATACGCCTGGGGCAGTCAACGCATCGACTTAGCACAGCATATATATACGCCAGCATCAGGCAAACGGGTTAATGAAAAATCATAACAATCTCGTGAAGCAAAACAGTAACAAATTCTTCCAAACTGGATAATTTCCACAAATTATATTAAAATTTGATGCTCTGTAGTCTTATTTGAGAATTAAACATTTTAGATCTTTTCAGACATTCATATTGTTATTTATTTAGCAAAAACAAATATGCATAATGTAATCTAATATAGAAAGATAAATAACAATTAAAATATAAATTGCAATTTGTGAAACATTAATATGCTTAAAACTTTGAAAGTAGATTGACGTGAAAATTAAAATTTTTTTAAAATTAACTTAATTAAAAAGAATTATCATTTATGGATACAAAATAAACAGAATTACTCTTCGAAGTTCACAATCTCAATATATTACAGTACTAAAAATAAATTTCATAAAAAAAAAATTAAAGTATTACAGCTACATAATCAAGAGTCTAAAAATTTCAAAAAGTAATGTAATAAAGAAACCTTTTTATGAACATAAAACATATTGTGAGAAATTTCAAATCATTTGGAAAATTTTTTTTTATTTTATGAAAAGTCAGTAAATATTGCATTGTAAGCTTTAATCTGTCAAATAATAATGTTTAAATTTTTTTTTTTTTACCATAAGAAAGTATAATACAAAACAGGGAAAAAAATAGAGAGCTTTAAAAATATAAAATTGCTCTTATGTTAATTAGATCTTATATTCATCAAATAGATAATTCTAATTGCATTTAAAATACATATTATATTTTCAAAATGTGAGAAGTATTTTTAACACCAGTACATTTTATTTCAGTAGTATCAAAATTGCAAGGGATGTTTACTAAAAGTTTACAGTGATATACAAAAATGAATTGAAAAATTACTTTGTAAAAATAATTAAATGCAGATACAATTCAATGTTTGGTAATGAAAGTTTAAAAGCTTTTATTACATTATATACATCCTGCTGACTTTTCTCTATCAACAAAGTGATTTTGTTCTACATATTTTATAAGTTGAATTAAAAGAAATTCTGATCAGACTTAGTTACATATATATTTAATATGAAATAAAAATATCAGTCAATTATATTTGCAAGATAACAATAAATTTATTTCAACTTTGATAAAAGTAAATAAAGGTTAAAAAGTATAAATATAATTATGGGATAGTTAAGTTAAAGAGTTAATACATAATTTAATTATCTTATGATTATTAAATTGAAGGCACACAAAGAAGAAATTCACTATAAATTTTATTTTAAACTAAGTAATTTAATTTTGCGGAAACAAATAAATAAACTTCAATTTACATAAAAATGTGAAACAAGATATAATGCATAAAAATATGATATATTATACAATAGTGAAATAATACTGCGACATATGCTGCATGACGATCTATTTCGAGAAAACGATAACAAAACAAGATGTCAACAAGTAAACAGCTGGTCATAATTTATAATTACTTTTCATATTTATTCGAAATAAACTACAAATTGTTAATCAGCAAAGCATTAAAATAACTCAGTAATACAATTTAATACATTGTCACTTGATGTCAGCGAACGAAACAGAAGACTTGACAATAGAACAAATCAACATAAACAAAACAAAATATATACAACAAATTATCTAGTTAAAATATATACGACAATACGCTTCAAAAAAAAAATAACATTAACTTATTTTCATAATATATATACACACAAACAACAGAAAATTACCAAATATATCATCATCCGAGCTTTTAACAGAATGAGACATTTTGACAATATGGAATAACCAGCAACTGAAGCAATGAAATGAACTACAGCTTCGCTGTCAGTCAACACGCCATTAAATGACAATCCGCCAAACGTCATGGACATGTGACCAAACAATCACGCCACGCCACCTAATATTCGTCTTCTTCCCTTGAATTATAAACAAATTTGGACTTGATAAATAAGGCTCTACTTAAGTTTTACCATTGAAATTTATAAAAAGTAGTAGAACGTCAGATTAGAGCTGTACAGTATGCTATTTATTACAATTTGAAGTAAAATCTTAAAATGGATTCAAAGATAAATTTCAATACTACAAAATGAAGCGCAATGCTGATCAATATTCATGCTTTTAACCTAGCATTAAAGTTCAGAGTTACTCGAGAAAGTGAGATTTCATCCATGAGATTTACTGGAAATTTAAAGAAAAAAAAAATTTAGTACTTTCGTTTCTTGTTATAAAATAATTTATATCAAGAAACGAAAGTACTTAAATAAAAAAAGCCAAGCTTTTCTCCGTACTATTTACTTGCTTGAAAATTTAACTTCACTGACTTCAAAACAATGAACTTAAATCATGCTAATTGTTATTACACCCTGGAATTAACCGTTTTTTAAATATAATACGTCACACTATTCCCATCAAAAATTTTTTTGCAACCTCCTCAATAATGTCTAGATAGGTACGGGAAAATGTCTAAATGGGCATTAAAACAAATTTTATCAAAATAAGTAAAAAAAAAATTGAGACATTAAGTAATATGAAGAATAAACGAAAAATAAAAATGAATAAAATCAAAAATGTTGGCAATCAAGATTCATTTACTATGTTCATTTTAAAATTATCAATAAATGAAGATGGCATTCCGATGTTTTATTAAAAAAAAATAATCTTTTAATTGAAAAAATTTCATTTAAATGCACAATATACTGATCAATAATGATTTGAAAAGCTTGGATTTTGATGTTAGAAGGGATTTGCTACCATATTTTGAGCTATATGGTTTTAATATTGTAGTTTACACTTCCAGAAAACCAGAAATACTTACAAATCAAGAAACAGTTTGAGACCTAATCACACCAACAACAATAATACAGTAAAACTCAATGAGGAAGAAGCTTCTCAATTATGAACCGCTTTAGCTTAATTAGGGCCCAGAGTAAAAATGTCTTTGAAGACCCCCTCAAATCAAAACAGCACAATGAGCAAAGAATATGAATGAATAAAGAAAAACAAATTCTGAATTTCTAATTATGTATAATTAGAAATTTGTGTTTATCAAATATCAAAATTTAGTCAGAAATTTTTATATGGGATTTTAAGATTGGTTGAGTTTAACATTAATGTGTATCGCATAATATGAACAAATAATACATTGATCATATGGCTCAATATTTTCTTGCATCTAACAATCTACTATGGGATATTATTTTCCATCATCTAATTACCTACTTCGAGGTGTAACTTTTTTCTTTTTATCTCATTCTCACTGCTTTCTGGCAAAATTTCTAGCTCTTCAGCTTCATATTTCTAAAATTCTTTTCGAACAGATTTCACAAAATCTATTAAAGATTCATACAATGGTGATACTAAATCTAACTGTGTTTTAGAATTCTTAAGAACTTATTTGGTATAATCTTTGCAAAATTGTATCACCCACAACTGTATTTAGTGCATTTTACTAACTTAGTAAATTTTATAAAGAGTTTTAGCTTAGTTCTAGTGGAAGAAATTTGCCCTTGATTATCAGCCAAATAATTCAAAGATTTATGAACAGAAGCATAATTTTGATGCAAAGACTTAGAAAGATTTGCATCAGCTGACCATTGTGTACATGAACGAATTTTAAAGTCAGTTTTTGCTTTCTTTCTTTAAAATTTTCAATCATAATTTGTCATTAATATGTTTAACCAGAAAAGAAGTTATATAATTCTTGTAGCAGAGAAAAAAATTTACAACTTCAGTATAGGATTCTGCAACATTTATTCAAACCAAATTCAAAGAATGATCATAAAATGGTTCATAATTTTTGCAGTAGGATTAGTATTTTTAATTCTTGCTTGAACACCTGAATACTTCCTCGTCAAGTTGGAGGCATTATCGTAACTTTGACCCTTGCAATTTAGTATGTCAAGAACTAAATCTTTCAAAACTTGCATATTGTTGGTTAGATTTTCTGCATTGTGACCAAAAATTTGCATAAATTTTTAGAAACTTTCAACTTGTCGATAATCAGGACCAAGATACTCAAAATTAAAGTGAACTAATCCATATGTGGAACATCTAGTGTAGAATCGATCATAATTGAAAAATACTTAGTATCTTTCACTTCTTTAATTACGACATGCAAGACTTCTTTACCTATTAATTCAACAAATTCTTTTACAATTGTAGATGATAAATAATTCACATTGTCAGCACCTTGATTACCAGTTTTTTGATATGCTTCCAGTTTTTCTGACATGCTTTGATATGATTCGATTAAGAAATGGCTTAACTTGGACTATCAATTCGAGGCAACCCCAAAAGTTCCATTATGAGATGACTCGAACTTTTCGTTTTCATAAAAAAACCATACCTCTTGATGATAAAAATTTAACTGTTCTAACAGCTCTTTGTAATACTGACCATCAGTATTGTACTTCAATTTGATATTGCTTGATTAGAACAGAATAAATTCTTTCTTCAGTCTTAGGATCAACTTTAAAATTGATTTTTTTAGTATAAAAAAAATTTCTTGAACTGTTAGCCGAATGACATCGTGCTTCCAATCATCGAAGCCAGATATTGAAAGGCTAATTATTGTATTTCCAAATAACATACAAATTCAGAGGAAAATATTTTCTTTTCTGGTGCTGATAGCTCCAAATACTCTCTTACCAATTTTTCTCCATTTTTTTATTAAAAAAAATAATTTTTATTTAAAAGTTTGCATCCAATGAATATTTTCATAGTATTTTTTTACTAGATACATATTATATGGAGGTGGCTTCTGAAAAACGATAGATGTTCTGGGAAAGCACAATCTTTTTTTTTTGGGGGGGGGACATGGGGCTTTTTATCACCAATATCATATAAATTGGGTAAAACTGGTTACGTTTGTGATGTAGAAGAGATTTCCGATTCTCCTGACCGCACAGTAAGGAATATTAAGAAGCTTTCTTTAGCCTTTAGTTCTTGAGCCTTTTTAAGTTTCCTTTTTTGGCTACCAGACATGTAAGACAGCTCAATATATTTTATTGTAGCTTTAATACAGTATAAATAAGAAACTATTGAAAATAAATTAATCCAAATAAATTATCCAATGTTAATAAAAATACTATGAGAACAACATGTAATATAACGCGCAAGAGAAATAAAAAAAGAACAGCAAACAGTTAAGATACTGGTTTGCAATCATCATTATGCTTTTTCATTCGATATTTGAGAAGAGATCCAGGTAAATTTACATATTCTTGCAAATGAAATTAATCCTGATTGTTTACTTTGTCATCTAGCTGCGAAACATATATATGCTTGCTGACATTAGGTTGAAATTTAGCTAAATTTTCTCAATTACGATGGGTTAGTTCGGCCAATCAGGAGATTGTATTTTTGTAAACATATCGAATTTTGTGACATGTAAAAAATACAGGATTTTGATTTGCAATTTTCGTCCATCGTAACTGAGATAATGTAGCTGAATATAGACATAGAAAGCCACGGAGTTACGAAGTATAAATTTTTTGTGTTCATATGATAGATTAATAAAAAATGCTAACAAAACTGACGGGTTTTACACTATACTGATATTTTGTTTTAACTTCATTAAATAAGGAAACATAATACAAAATTTCTATTAGATTTGAACATCCCTTTGAAGTAGAGGCTCGGGGTAAATGTTCCTTATTCTCCTGCCTTAGGATCTCAATTTCTTCTGTTTTAGTGAAGTTCAATGATTTTTGAATTAATATAGTGAAATTTTCTATTGTAACTTATAGGTAGTAAAAGAATATTTAAAAAGCATCATTCTGCATTAAACATAACAAATTTAAATAAATTTTGTAATCAATTAAATATTTTTTGGACATCCTGCAAATAAGTATATGTTTTCGTAGCTTCACCTCATTTATTAATAAAATCTATACATCAAAAAACTAGTAAAAATTCTTTCTGTTCCAATGTTTATGAAAATTTATTTACTATCACTTATCAGTATTGATTGGTTCGCTATGATTTTGAAATTTTTAGAATTCTCTTTGGTTCAATAATATGTTGAGAGGCAATTTTCACAACACTGGTTTAGTATTCTAGCACGTATAGAGCAATTTTACATACTCTTTCTAATTAATGCATTTTCTATTAAGTAAGTTCGTTTTTAAGTTTAGTGAATAATTTACCTGAATAATAAAATGATTCGCCTTTTGAATTGCAGTTTTCTTGGTGAACACAAAGATAAATTCTAGAAGAAAACAAATTGAAGTAAAATACAGGTGAATAAGAAATTTCGATATTTTAAATTTGTTAATAAAATTTTCATATGCGTTACTTCTAGCAAATATGCTAGCAATACACCATCAGTCTTTTATTCACAAATAGTTAATCTTTATTCGTTTTCTAAATATTAGAATGCCTATTTATGTCCCTTTATGATAAAGTAGGTCTTTAAAACAATATCTTCTGCAGATACTACGATATACATAAACAAAAAAAAAAAAAAAAAAAAAAAAAAAAAAAAAAAGGAAAAGAGACATAAGGTTAATCAAAATACCTATCTTAGTGTTTCTTCTGATAAGTCCAGGCAAAATGTAAATATTTGCTGCATGTTTCTTAATAAATTTTTATATTACTTGTATTTGAAGCGAATTTTATCGGAATTATATAAATGATTAAAATTTTTAGATGAAATAACAGTAACACGTAAAACATTTTTGGTATAATTTATAACACACCGAATCATTTCATGAGAATATAGAATATCAAGCTCCTTTGAAACCTTAGAACATCAAACTGCCTAAAGATACTAAAAGCAAACTGGATAAACTTAAAGCATATTTTCAATTTTTATGTTAATGCTTTAATAAAACATGCTCAACGGTGTGTATTTATATTATCTATTTTTTAGAAGAAACTGCATATGTATAAGCGAACAAACAGATTAACTAAGATTTGCAAATAACAATAATCAAAAGTATAGAATGATCAGTCTCAACCTTAAATTAATCCAATTTTTCTATGAACTGTATCCATAAACGTAGTAAATTCTGGTTATCTAGTTATTAACAAACCATCATTTATTATATCTGGGGTAATGCAAATCCTTTTCAATAAGTTCAACAAATAAATAAAATGATTTAAGTTTTTTTCTAAGAATTAGGTTTACACAAGTTTTTGTTTTATCATTAATACTGATCAACTTTTGTTTTTTTTGTTAACTAAGATTTGATTTATTAAATTTTTCATATTTAATCTAGATTCCATAAAACTTATTTTAACACTCACACACAAATATATACAGTTCTGTAGAACTATATGGCATAAAGTAGAAATACAATTTGGTGGTAATTTTAAACTTGGATTTTATAATGGTACACCATTAAGGATGGAAATGATGTCCACATATAGCATTTTTATTTTCCTATTTCTGTTTGCACCACATTAGGCTGAACAATCTATTTCTCGTGTAAAGTTATATTCTAATTTGCATGTCTACCAATTACAAATAATTGATGATGAATACACTTTCTTGAGAAGAAGGATATAATATGAGCAAGTAATTAGAGTTTGTGAAGGAAATTCAGTTGAGTTTAAATCCCAGATAAAATGTATAAATGTTTATAAATATTACATATAAGTCTACAACGATTTTCTAGAACTTTTTCCCATCTAAGTAAATTGTAAAGATTATTTATTTGACTTTAATCAATATCTCATGCATTTAATACAAACCCCTGCAATAAAAATAAATATAATACAATTTATCTGGAATAGATTACTGGCATGAGTTAAATTAAATTACCAAGCGCATGGAGGGAATAAGATTAAGATTTTTGTGGACTATAGAGAAAGTATGCCCTTCAGAATAAATATTTCTCAATGTGATATGGAATTTTACTTTATAGTTCAGAAATTGCAGTATGAGCTTACAAAGAAAAATTGAAAATAAATTCTTAATATTCATGAATTCTCAATTGTTTCATGAATGATATATAGGATATATTAGAACAATATTTCTGAAAAACACACACATATTATTGCAGATGCACGTACAAATGACTATTTTTAAAATTTTATTTTTCATTTGATTGCTTAGTTGATTAGATTATTTATTATTTTTTAAAATTAAGGTAATCACATTAAATATAAATTTCATACATTTCTTGTCGTTTCTTTATAAAATTACTTTATTGACTTAAAGTATATCTTTGGTGTTTTTGAAAATAAAAAAATAATTGAATTCACCTAAATTTACTAAAACATTTAGAAATACACTGCTGGCTATTAAAACAGTGCAATGATGGAAATCAAATTAAAAAGATGTTTATTGTACTTAAACAGTATATCATGAAGACAAAATTATTAAATTTGCAATCAGTTTAGGGAGTAATAAAGGTGCAAAATAAGTTGAAACAATTACCCTCCCTAGCAACTAAAATGATATTTAGGCGGTTAGGTATGGAGTCGTTTTGGACTTGGATGACTGAAACGGAAAACTCATTCCTTGTTGCTTCAAGTCTATGTCACACTTCAGCAATCGTAGTAGATGGAGGGATGTAGAGGGCCTGTTCCTCAGCAACGCATGACTAGATTCTTTTAATTGGTGAAAGGTCTAGAGAGCGTACAACCAGGAGAATAACCGGATATTTTCTGCATCTAAGAAGATCAGAACACAACATGTGCTCTTGCATTATCATTTTGAAAAATGGCATTTCGGAGGTCTCAAAAAGGGGAAGCAAACAGTGTCTTTAAAATGTGAGATATGTACCCTATCATTGTTTAAATTACCCTCGATCCAAATTAGAGATGTGCATGCACTCAATGGCTGCCCATATCACCATACTATGAACAGGAATACTATGATGTTACTGAATGCAATCTGGTGACAAGCGTTCTCTTCAGAGCCTCCAAGTACATGTACGGTAATCAGAATGCTTCACTCACAACAAAGGCTCTTTTGAAAAAATAATGTGTCACTTCTGTATCTAGCTTTGTCACTGGAAGCACCAAAAACATCTGTCACTTTGCTTCATTGTCAAGGAAAACTGAAATAATGGTCACCCATCTGATAGTCCATACTGGTTGGAAAATTTTCCTTGGAACATAAGTTCCTGGGTTCCATCTCAGTGGTTGTTGAACAATGGGAAATCGACGTTACACTTCTGCCCTAAGCACGCACTTCTATCAGGGGGGATGCTTGGAAGTTTCTCGAATTTCCTTCTTTGCGATATGTGAATACTCACCCAAGAAAAGGCCTCTTGGAAGGCAATTTACACCGTGGATATTAAAACTGCCTTTCAATGGCCTTTCTCCGTTAGGCTATCCACTACAAAATATCAATGCATAGTTTTATTGTATGAGTGGATATTGGAGTGCTACAAACAAGCCCATTCTTGACTAATGGATCGTGATGTAGTTGTATTGCCTATTACAACTTATAAAACCATTCTTATAGTATGTTTGCACTTTCGGGAGTTAGACATGGGAGGGCATTGAGATTCTGCATAAAGTTCAGTGTGACTTATAACAACCCATAGATTTCATGTTCGCAAGATACAGTTTGAATATCGACGAATGCGAGTAGCAATATGTATGTTTATACACATGAAATCGCCTTTGGTGTCATTTTCCACTTTCCTAGATCGTATCTTTTCCAAACAAGACTGTCAAATATTATCACTTGTGGCTTGGCCTCATTGCTCACCGGATCTTAAACCACTGGACTTTTTCTTTTGTGCACTTATGAAATCCTTTGAGAAAGAGAAGTCAGTGAGTTCAGTTAAGGAACTTATAGAGTGAACCATTTTTGTGGCAGATATCATCAATACAATTTCAAGAATCTTTAAAAATTGTGTTAGATATTCATTTAAGTGTGAAATGTGCAACATATGTGGCCACCATTTTGAGCTCTTACCAATAGTTTATTTGAAGAATATATCAAATAGCGAAACTTCTGGAATTCATTTGCTTTTTAAACAATGCTATAATTTTATGTTGGAATTCAAATTTTACCCTTTTATGCCTTACACAGGGGTATACGATACCATGTTCCATATTAATTATTGCTTGTCCTGATGGGTAATATCATTCTTCTATAAAAATCTATGAAATTATTTATTCATAAATTTGATTATGGAAACAATGATGAATATTTTCGAAAGTAAATTTTCGAACTTGAAAATGAAAATTCAATATTTTAAATATGGATTGCATCTTTCTTGATAAAAGATATAATCCTTTAATATGCTATGCTCGTAAAATTTCTGCTGCCTCGTTAGAAAAGTGATATTAAAATCTCATGCAGTATTTCCATAAAGAAAGATTGTTTGTTTTCAAACTTCTTAAACATATTTCGTGAATACATTGGAGGGATTTTTCTAACAATGTTTTTAAATTTTTATATTTTATGAATTCCTTTGTAAGAGCAAATAATTTATATATTTCTTATCAATATTAGTTTAAAATTGCTAAAAATATTTATGCATAGCGGGTGCTTAAATTGGGTTTCGTGTGCTTAAAATATTAATGATTTTAAATTAAATATATGTAATACTTTAAATAATGATACTATTTTTAATTTATAAATGTGAAATGCTCTTTATGCAGTACAAAATTCATTTTTACAAATAATTGTCATTATTTAAATATTTTCACAAATGCGCATATTACTTAAAAGTTTGATGTAATAAATTGATATTTACCACTGTTATAGAGCCATATGGGTGTGTATTTGTGAATTAGGAATGTTTCACGAAGTAAATTACTCTGGTAACTTAATAAAACTCAACGTCATAACATTCTTAAATAAAGTAAGATTTTAAATGTCATGCGACAGTTTTATGATCAGCTTCATTGTGTTATATAACCTTGAAAATAATTTATAGCTAATATGAAGTGAAAATTGGAAAAAAAAAACCAAGAATATTTTGTGTAAAGATTATCGACTGAATTTGATAGCTTCGAAACATCACGTTTTTAAACAGCTGAATCACATTTATAATCTTCACTTAGCCAATGCTCATGGAATTGCGAATTGAAACATTTAGGCATTTGATACGTATTAAATCATGTCTCATAATTGAATTGAATTCATGTTGTCAAGCAAGAACCAATTGCTTTTATGGATTATTTCTTATTTTTCAAGGAAAACGATGCATCATATTAATGTTTTAAAAATAATTCTTGAATTAAAGAGAAATTTTCCTGATCATCATAAAAATCTAATTAAACGTATTTAACCTACATTGGTATCATTATTTGTTTAATTATTCCTTTTGTCTTGAGTAATTAATGAAAAATAAATTTTGGAATTCGGTATTACAGATGTTTTTATAATTGTAGTATTTGTATTTTAATTCAGAATTTAAAAGTGGATGGTAAGAATAATAATGTTTCCGAATTTGAAAAATAGTTATTAAATAAGAATTTCAAGTTTTTTAAAATCAGCACATTATTTTATTTCAGAACTTTTCCAAGCATTGATTAATGGTGGAAGGGAGCTTAAAAATTATTGAAAACTTTTTGTGTCTTTCTATCTGGACGCTAGGAGCATTCAATATATGAAAATATTAAAAAAAAATCAATTTTAAATAAGCTGTTTCATATTTAACATAATTTTGTTTTATTTTGTGTGATGGTAGTGTTTTCTGATATACTCAAGGAAAAATAATTCCACTATTCAGATATTTACGTTTCAAAATTTAGTAGATAATAAGGGAATATAATCGTTACACACAAATTTAAATGAATATTATTAAAAAAAATCCATATAAATAACTTCTCAGTCAGAATATACTATCATCCCTCAAAATTTATCATCCTGTTTATTTATAAAACAACATTTGAGTTTATTAATGCATTTTTGGTTCATAAAATACCTTTGATTGTTGGAAATGTGTTTTAACGCGTATGGGAAAATGTTTCCCGTAATTGAAAGTCTGAAAACTGACTATTTATTGATAGGAAAACATATTCATATATGATTATACACAATTAAAAATAAACACTTTAACCAAAATTTGTTGTTAATAACTAACTCAAATGAAATAGTAAATAATCCGTAAAATATTTGTACTAAAAATTCATTTTTTGCAATGAATATATTAATATGAATAATTTTTAGTTATTATAAATATAACATTCTGAAATCTTCATTTTCACTTCACTGCTCCCTTAATTGAGAATCATAAGGAATCTAACTTTTTCATGATAACTAATGAATCATTTTTTGTGCCCTTAAATCTAGGATAATGAATGGAACAAGCCGTAATTAGTTCTTTTAATGAATATATTCATAACTGAAATATTGTATATTACTATTGCATTTTAGACTTCCTTATAAATTAGCTGTTTTTAAGGGTAAAACAAAGTTATTAAAATAATTGCGATAACAAGTAAATCTTTGCTTAGAAATTTACCTACTCAAAGCACATATAAAGTTATGTATATTCCTTTTAGGGTAATTGGTTACCAGTTACCCTAACTGGAATTTACATAATTTTGTATGTTAACAATAAAAAGTTAACAGAAGGAATTCACTAGATAAATAATGAATTTAAATTAATTTAATTACATTTTTACAGTAAATATATAAAAAACATTAAATTTTCCTTCGCAAATAGTCAATGAGTCAGGAAAGACAACAATGAATATAATTATGTATTCTGATGGGTTTATATACATTTTAATTAACATCACTAGTACCAAAAATAAATGTAAAATTTTTTTCATGGAATATCAGCAACGTTTCATAAGAAGTAATAAATTTTCGATATACTTCGATTTATCATCACGCAGCTAGTATCTATTGAATTGAGTGCGAAACGAGGTGAAAATTGGTTCACAGCGAGATGAATTGTAACAAAACATGTATTTTGTTATTTATAAGTTGGAAATTAACTGAAACCTTTGTAATAAATAACATAAGAAATTAATTTGTTACTATTTTAATATTCTTTGTCAGTGAAAATAGTTATTTTGAATTAACTTTACAGCTTTTTGATATTATGTTTATAATATTCTGCCAATAAACTACCATTTTTAATACTTTTATGTATTTTAAGTTAAATTTAGTATATATTTGAATTTAATGCAAAAGTGAATAAGTCTGAGATAAACAGAAAAATCCTTTGAGCTGATTCTTTCCATACTAACACAAACTCGATATTGACCAATCGACAATGAATTGTAAAACTATTGCCATTACAAACCTGCTATTTTTTTCAAGCCCATATTATCTCTTGATATCTGAACTAGATCTTCAGTAGTAAGGTATCAGAAGCGCAATTATAAATAAGGACGAAAGAATTCTAAAGAATATAAATTGTTTCAATAAGAATACATATTCTTTAATACGGATATTTTTCAAGGGTTCATATTTTCATAAGTTAACTGTATCTTTTCATCTTAAGTAATTCGTTCTAGAGTATTTTAATTTCATTTCTAAGTATAATAACGATAGGCTCTCTCATTTTTGCCTTTGAATTGAATTGTAAAAAATAAATTATTTATTAATAAAAAATTTAAATTATTCTGTATCAATAAAATGCAACATATTTTTTATTATATATAAATACAACAATTATAAAAAATTCAATAAATACGTACTTTACAATAGGAATTTATACTTTATATATTTATTGATTAAAATTTTATTCTAAGTACATCTAGAGGATTTTGAAAGAAAAAAGTAAATGTAAATTATTGATATTAATAACATAAAATTCTACTTTTTTCCTTTACAGACATACTATCTATTTTAAAACTAAGCATGTTTTCTAATTTATTATTTAGTAACTTTATGATTGTGAATTTTTTTCTTATCAATTTTGACTATGTGAGTTTTATTCGAATTATTGTATTTATTTCGAGTTATTATACTTTCTGAATAACATGAAATAATATTTTTAGATGAATTTTAAGCTTTCACTTCTTTCTTTAAAATTCTTATGTAGTTTCTCAGAATATACGCACAAATTGAAACATTTCTACAAAAATTCAATAATTTCACTAAAATTATTCACTGTTCTTCGTTCTTATACGAAACATCTCTTGCAATCTAGTTTCTCTGGGAATGAACTTTGTTGTTCTTAACTGTACATCTTATTTTTTGCTGTCCCCGAACATTTTCCTTCGTCGTGCTCTATTTTCAAAATTGGAAGTTCGCATTTCTGCAATTCCACGGAGTTCTTCTTTTTCGTCTTCCTATATGATAAAAAAAAGGTATCTTAAATTATTTAAATTTATGCTTAGAAATTATATTTTTTAAAGTTTAACTGATAAATAATCTAAAATAAATTTATTTTACAAATCATATTCTAATATTAAAATGTACATAAAATTATATATATATATATATATATA
>JAPDSC010104086.1:1126128-1149677 GCA_026290005.1 Latrodectus geometricus
TGAGAATTTTATTCGAATAAAAAGTTTTTTATAAATTTTCTAAGATTAAAATGCGTAAAAATTTTTGTTGATTTATATCTCGCAACCGCTGTTTTAAGAAGTCATGGTAGAAGAGTTCTCCAATTTCGTAACTATGACAACGCCTAATCATTTTGGCAATGTTGTTACAGCTTAACTTAAGCTGCTTTTCTTCCTGTTTCTTGTTCTTTTTAATTTAAAATGGACAGTTTTTTGTAGCAGACAATGTTTTTGCTTTATCAAACATTACGAATCATTAGAATTAAGCTATTTTGTCAAAACTAAGTATAGAATGCAATAAGTGAAAGTAATTTATTATTATTTTTCTTCTGCGCAATACTAATATTTTTTCTTTCATGTTAAAACGTAACCCTTGATGGCATTCATTCTTATTATTTGCTGGAAAACTAAAAATTTTAGTTTTTCACCAAATGCTTAAAATTTCTCTAATCCTGCAACTTTAAATATCAGAATTGGGAATATTATTTTCTGATATTGATCAGTATGTTCTTGATTAATATATATCAACATATTATTTAAAATAATCACTATCATAATATGATGCAATACAGGAATATATAAGCTATTATTATAAGTTATTTGCATAAAAGTGTTAGAATCCATTCGTAAGTTGCTGAGAATTTAGAGATAAAAATATGTATAAAGAATATATATTTTTATCTTAAAAATTTGCTAAACAAATTTAATATCATAATTAGTGCATTCAATAATTTCTCAAGAATAATGCTAATTGCACTTTTCCATGATGTAAAACATAGTATTTTAAAAGGGGGGAAGTCTACTAATTTATGAAAAAATTTTGGCAAATAGTTAGATTACAGTTTTAAATCTAGTATTATAAGCACTTATGACGGGTTTGTTCACTTAAAATTAAATTATTACATGCCTTTGGAAAGGGGCGGATGGGTTGATATTATTCTGTTCTGATTTTTATAAAATAATTCATAGAGATTTTCATAATAAATGATTTCAAGATCTTCATAATTAATGTAGTAACTTGTGTAAAAAAACAAGAAATCTTTCATTACACGTGTTTAATATTTTACGAAAATACCCTTTTACAATGATAATCTCATAATCATTTACCATAATAATAATAACGATGAATATCATCTAGTTTCATCGTTATTGATGAATATCCGTATAAATTAAAATAAAAAAAATAACTTAGATAGTAAAGTAAAGAAATAATTTAGATTTGTGTGACTTTGGCTTTCAAATAATTTAAGGAAGGATTTTTGTTTTGCTAAATATATAAAGAGAAAGCACGTTAATTAAGTAGATAAGAACTATTAATAGTGACGTCAATAAAATAACATTTTTAGAATAAGTAGATGCAGCATTTTATAGATAAATGCATTGTTTATTCTTAGCTCATGTATTGTGTAATATTGTTTTCTTTAAGAAAGGAGTTTAATAGTATTTAGTGTATATAATATATTCTAAATCAAATTTATTAGTCAATTATTTATTACATTTTATGCTTAGGATTTTTTAACTGATGTTTTACTGAATTTTGTTAATGAAGGAATTTGATTGATGAGTTTATCATTCCTTCAGAAATTGTTTACACCACTTTAAATGCATAAATGGTAAATTAAATGAAATTTTATTTATTTAATTTTAATTTGCGCATCGTTCAACATCAGATATTTTGGGCTTCATGGGAAAACAAATATTATTTTGATAATTCGAGAATAAAAAAAAGATTAGACTCTTAATTTATAAATCATATGAGTGTCACTCGGGTTAGTAACTTAATTTAATAATCATCACAAAAGAGTAATAATTCACCAAATATAAATAAAAAACACGTACATTTTTAGCATAAAAATAATTTTAAAATATGAAAAACTGAAAACTATTCAAAATAAAATATTACTAATATAAATCAGAATGTGTTAAGTAAATAAAGTAGGATTTTAATTCATTTATTAAAATCTCTGTTGCTCTATTAATTTATATAGGTGTAGAGCACAGTGAACATTTTATTGGTAAAATTCAATAATATTAATTTAATAAATAATTCAATATTAGTTTATTAAATTTTTTAACCAAATGCACAATAATAAAAAAAATAGGGAAACAAGCAAAGGAAGGAAAAAAATCGCTGTGTTGAATGTAAATTAAATGGAGAGTATACGCGCGTAACACACAAAACGCAATGCAGGAAAAAATAAGCTTTCGAATATTTCGAAAAAAAAGAAATAAATTTCTTTTTTTCGAAATATATAAGGGAAATAATGTACCTAGGCATGATAATAGGTAAATAATAAAAATGTATTATTTGAAAATAGTGCAAGATGTTTAGCATGGCGTTATACTAACAATATAAACAGCTGTTTATATAACTGTATGTAAGCAGGTAAGACTGCTGCACAGCTTTTTTCCTGAGTATGATGAGATTAGCAATAAGATATTAGTGAATATTGTTCTGAAATACTCTCTTCCATTCTTGGGTAGTAAAAGGAAGTTTTGGTGTCACGACTACAAAATTGTTCTACTACGTTGAAACGTTCTCGATTGGATTCATCTCAGGAGAGCATATTTCCCACTCTCAGGGATACATTGTTACAGCTTTTAACATATTCTCTACACCTATGTGAGGTCTGATTTTATCATTGATTAAAAACTTCAAAACCATAACTGCAGCTCAAGATAAGGCATTGATATCTAATTATCGAATTAAATTTAGAGGTTTATTTTTAAAAATGAAATACCAATTCTACATTCACAACATGTTAAGTATCTTAACTTTTTACGGGACAAAGCAAGAAAAAGCCACTTTAAAATAGAATTTATAAAAAAAGGAATTTAAATGAAACTGGCATGAAGTTTATACATTTTTTTATACTCTCTTGTGAGATTTTTGATGATGATATTGGACTTTTAAAAACAGTCATTTTTCTTAATCATGAATGACTATAAGAAACTACATAGGATTGACTCTAGGACTATATGAATGACCATAGGAAACTACACTACTGGCCATTAAAATTGCTACACCAGGAAGGCGAGATGCTACAGACGTGAAATTTATACGAAAGGAAGAAGGTGCTGTGATATGCAAATGATTAGCTTTATAGCGCATGCAGACAAGGCAGGCGCCAGTAGCGACACCTATATTGTGTTTAAATGAGGAAATTATTCAGCCGGTTCCTCATACTCAAATTGCATTTGAACGTTGTTGCCTGGTGAAAAGTTGTTGTGATGCCTCGTATAAGAAGGTGAAATGCGTACCAGCACGTTTCTGACTTTGATAAAGGTCGAATTGTAGCATACTGGGATTGCTGTTTATCTTATCACAGTATTGCTGCTCGCGTCGGTCGAGATCCAATGACTGTTAGCAGAATATGGAATCGATGGGTTCAGGATGGTAATACGGAACGCCATGCGGGATCTCAACGGCCACCTATCACTAGCAGCCGAGAAGACAGGCATATTATTCGCATGGCCGTAATGGATCGTGCAACCACGTCACGAGCCGTGAGTCAAGAAACGGGGTCGTTTGGAAGACAACAAGTGTCTGCACGAACAGTTCGACGACGTTTGCAGCAGCATGGACTCTCAGCTCGGAGACCATGGCTGCGGCTTCCCTTGACGCTGCGTCATAGACAAGAGCGCCTTCAATGGTGTTATCAACGACGAACCTGGGCGCACGAATGGCGAGACGTCATCTTTTCAGATAAATCCAGGTTCTGTGTACAGCATCATGATGGTCGCATCCGTGTTTGGTGGCATCGTGGTGAACGCACACTGGCAGCGTGCATTCGTCATCGTCTTATTGGCCCATCACCTGGCATGATGGTATGGGGTGCCATTGGATACACGTCTCGGTCACCTCTTGTTCGCATTGACGGTGCTTTAAACAGTGCACGTTACATTTCTGGTGTGTTACGACCCGTGGCTCTACCCTTTATTCGAGCTCTGCGAAACCCTACGTTTCAGCAGGATAATGCCCGACCGCACGTTGCCGGTATTGTACGGACCTTCCTTGATACGGAACATGTTCTCCTGTTTTCTTGGCCAGTACGTTCTCCAGATCATTCACCAATAGAAAACGTCTGGTCAATGGTTGCCGAGTGACTGGCTCGTCACCAAACGCCAGTCACTACGGTTGATGAACTGTGGCATCGTGTTGAAGCTGCATGGGCATCTGTACCTGTACATGCAATCCAATCTCTGTTTGACTCAATGCCCAGGCGTATAACTGCTGTTATTACTGCCAGAGGTGGTTGTTCTGGGTACTGATTTCTCAGGATCTATCCAGCCAAATTTTCTGAAAATTTAATCACTTGTTTTTTCTAGTATAATATATTTGTCCAATAAATACCATTTTGTTATCTGCATTTCTTCCTGGTGTAGCAATTTTAATGGCCAGTAGTGTAGTTGAGAAGAAACAAATTGTGAGAAACTACACGAAAGAATTTTAGTTTTGCTTGTAGCTTTGCTGTCACTTTATGTAAGGCTTTATGTCAAGGCTACAAAAAAGGAAGGGAAAATATTACAAATAGTAGAATTAACTAATATGCCATTTTTTACAGACTTCTTATTAGAGAAAACTAATCGAGAAAAATTGTATAATAAAAAGAAGATAGTTTTGAGCATTTGTAATGAGTTCAATTAAACATTTTTGTTTTATTCTATTGAAAATTTTCAAAAACAGGCTATAATTTTTTATATGTTTAATGGAACTCAATCACTGATCACTCACTGAAAAATATTTATTCAGTGAACACTGTTTGAGCATTACATACATAAACATGAGAAGGAATATTAATAGTATAGTAAACCATTATTAATATTAGAAATGGTATTACTTAAAAATAATTTTCAAATGTATTTAATAATTTTACATTATGTTCCAATCTCAGTACAAGTGCTCGTCTGCCATCAGCCATTGCTTGAGAATAATTCCTTTGTTGTTCTAAGCAAATTGCTGGTGGAACTCCTCTCTCAACAACTAGAACAATTCGAGCCCACTAAAATTAAAAAATGATTTTATAAAAACTAATAAACTAAAAAAATCTTAAATTAATTTTAGATGTCCATAGCTTAAGATGTAATATATCACTGAATGATGTTTTAAAATAATGGCTGTAATAAAATATTTATGTGAAATTCCAAACAAAAAATGAGAAGAATGAATCAGCTATAAAATTTTTCTTCTCAAAATGTACAGCATATCTTATTTATTACTTATTATGATAGTTAAATTTCTAAACATGTTGCATTGTAAAAAACTTGTATTGCAAAAATAACAAAATAAATTAAAAAGAAAAGCCTCGAAAATATATTTCTTTTTATTGAAATATTCTTATGCAAATCCATTAAAAAGCAATATAAAAATACACATGAATTTTACATTAACATTTACTGTTCATCTTTCATTTCGATATCAAATACGGGCATTTTCTAATTATTTTTCATTAAAATTCGAGCTTTATAAAGATTAAGAGGCTTGTACATTCAATGTTTTCCTCTTTATCCTGAGTTTTTAGTTCAAAAAGTAGATTAAAAGTCTTTTTTCATTTTAGTTTATTTTTAAATAAAATAATTAAAAAATAGATTAAAAATAGAAGTCAAATTTACATTTATAAGAGACAATACATATGGATAATAATAATAAATCACAAAAAGCATTTGATATTTCATTAAAAAAAAACAAATTTAATAAAAATACACACTTTATAAAATGTTTTAACATTTTTGATTTTTATCTCATATCGTCAAATGAACACACACTAACTATTAGAAGCTTTTATGTTTTCATTTGAATGACTACTAGGAATGAATCAAACAGATCTTTTTGTGACAAAAGTCACATGTCGTTAGAATGCTAGCATAAATAAAGTGTAAGTATAAATCTCACAATGAAGGATGCAAAATAAGAAAAATGATAACTCTTTTTCGATCTAAAAAAGTAATTATTGTCATTACCTTTTAGCAGGGGTCTCGATTTTCAAGATAGCATATCTTCCTAGATTCTCAAAAGCAGCCATATCAAAGCTTTTCCAAATATGGAATCAGAACTTACAATCTTTTTCTATAAAATGTAACTGTGGTTTGAGCGCAGTGTTCCAAGAGCGTGAAAGTGTATCTCCGATGAATTGCATGGCTTAATAGGGATTCTACTGTGCATCAAATAACAAAATATCGTCAGCCAAAATTCTTTTCAATATATTTAAGCTTGAGCCACGAGCAAAACATTGCACAGGATAGTACTACATATTCGGGAGCTGGTGAGAAAAGCACTCATTTCTGTCGCAATACAAAAGTTCGTTTCATTGTTGTCGGGAAGGATGGCATTGAATCCGAGGATTGGAAACACAGGTCAGATGACTCAAGGTTACACACATCTTATTTTGCTTTAATGGAAAACGACGAATTTGGTGAGAACACCATAAAGCCATGTATCCATCTTGCCTCAGAAGCAGTGTGCAAGAGTCTGGTAGGAGTATCATGATATGAACCATGCTCTGCTGGAATGGAAGTAGTGCTCTGGGGTCTTTGAGGGTAAACAACTAACAATGAGATTTGAAGATAACAGGTAGATCTAGTGCACCCTGCAATGGTGCATTTTAATTTTAATTGTGATGGATATTTCATGCCCGATTTTGCAATTATACATATTGAAAAATTAATCAAAATTAATTAACTGTACATCTAACTATCAATACCTTCCCTAACCAATGAAAAACTTGGATCTTAACTCCATAGAGAATGTGTGGAATGTGTTGGAAAGACCCTCCCGACAGCACTTTTCTCTTCTTTCTAATTTACAAGATCTAAAACCTTACATAGCAAATCCATTGTATTTTCTGGACATCAATGTTCTTCAGAAGCTTTTACATTCAATATCAAAACAAATAAGTGCTGTTATGAGTGCAAAAGATGATCCAATAAAATATTGCTCTTGGGTTTCTAAATCGTTGACCAAATGAAGTAGTGATTTTACTGTAACATTCTCAAACTAACATTTTATGTTCAACTATTTCTCCAAATATCAAAACTATTATAACTTATATTTGTGTACTCTTATCTCTAAATAATGCAGTTGTGTAATAATTTATATAATTCAATTTTGCCTTGAAATTAAATTTTAATTATTTTTTTAAAAATATAAGTAAAATTCGTACTTAAGCTTATATTTCTATTTGTTATATGTTATCGTAATGTAAACTACATGTTAATGTAAACTACATGCTATATGCTCTTTGTTATCCGCAGGCTATATTTTGTTTTGAATAAATAAAATTCTTTAACAAAATAATTTAAATTTCATTGCAAATAAATTGACAAATTCAATGAAAGATTAAAGAAAAATGAAATGAAAAAATACTTTTTAAGCATTTTAGAAGAAGATGCTTATAAAAGATTAAAGAATTTCAAGAAAATATATATAATCTTATAAGATCTGATTATATTGAGCTTTTGTTAGACGGATAAACGTTTTTTCCTACAATCTTATCCTTAAGTTTTTCTGACATATTACATATTAATTAAACATGCATTTTAACCTTCAAGAAATTTTGTCACTCAAATAATCATTTATAGTATGCATGTTTGTGATTTCTATATTTAACGTATTCTTTCTCTCATCTCTATAAGCAATAAACGAAATAATAATTTTTTGAAATTTAAAGATATAAATATTTTGTGCAAATCATTGATTTAGTTAAATTTTCATTTTACAATACTGGAAGAAAATATTAAATGCCTGCATGTGGAAAAAGGATATTTTGTTTCTTCATAGAATTTTTTTGTAGTGCTCTTGACTTTGTATTTGAATTTGCTCTTTGCACAAATGATAAAAGGATTTTTCTCATCTACTTAGATAATTTGTTTCAATTAATTTCATGATAATTTGTTTTAATACATAAAACGATTTTATTTCGATTCAAAACAAATAATGAATAATTTCCATTTAGTGAGTAAAAGTTAATGAATTTATTAGTGAGTTTTAGTCTTTGCGTTATACTCCCATATTCCGAGTGTTGGGTTAATGATAATAGTTACAGGAAAAATTATCTGCAACCAAGCACATGATCGATTAAGTATTTCTAAAAGTCAACTACTCTTCCTCTTCTCTATGTCCTTCAGAATGTCTTATACACAGAATATTCGATAAATTACTGCCTTATTTGACTCCACGTGTTTTTTCCTTGTGTTTTAACATGCTAATTACTTTGAGAGACATGATAGGAATTAATAATTTATAGAAAGAACATATTTAAATCTGATATTTAAATTTGAGCTGTATAAGGTATTTTAGGAAAAATAAGCGTAGAAAATATTTAAACAATGTTAAAATAAATGTGTGGCTTGAAGTTTTACTGATAGCATAATTTAGAAAATAGATGAACTAAACAATGGTGAAAGTTTACTAATTTAAAATTAAGCGATAATTGTCTGTTTGATATTAATTAAAATTTATTATTTATTTTTGATTATATATAAGGGTTATACTTAAGTTAACAACATATTCAGAAGATAACATGGATAATGATTAGAAAGAGAATATATTAATAAATTGATATTTCCATTTAGTTTATAGTGATATCTATATTTTTAATACTTTTTTATTTTATTATATAATGCACTCATATACATGATTAGTATACCTAGATAAAGCCAGAAATATGGATATGATGTTGGTTAATAAAACATTTGAATATCATGGATTAGCTAGAATTGTTTCATATATCAATAGAATGATTCATTTTGTACTGTTACCAGATGCAATGGATAAAGAATACCATGATTTAGTATTTATTATTGGGTTCTCCGGAAAGTCATTTATTTTTTCCCACCTGAATAAGTTTTGCGAGTGAAAACTAACCCATATATGAGTATGAAATCATGCTACGACCAGAAAGATGGTAAAAGGTATTGGACTAGAATTGGAAATATACAGTTGAATAAAATATTTATTCGCTAAACGTTTTTAATTTCATATAAAACGAAACAACTTTTCGAACAACACAATACTTTGACTTTCATTAGAAAAACAGAAAAATATTATAGGAAAACCCTGGTTATTTCATAATTCTAATAAAATAAATGCTTTTTATATTATGCAGAAAAATAATTTTAAAATTATTTTATCATTTTACATTTTAGAAATCATAATTACAAATCAATTAATTTTTCATATTAAATTTTAAATTGCCTTTATCTTTAATCGTTTCATTTCCTTAAGTAAAATTTAAAAATTAAATTTAATTTAAAATATATTTATTTTAACAATGAATATTTATTGACTTTGCAGATAACAAATCTAATACTCTGAATTTGAATTTAATCAGTATTTTATGCTAATTAAGAAATAAACATATTAGTATTGTATCACAAAAATATTAAATTAAAAATATAATGAAATGATTTAATGTGATATTGAGTTAATAGATTTTTAGAAATACACTTACAACACATTTTAATCAGAAAAAGAATTTACTTTTTTATTGAAAACACCATAATTAAGTAATAACAAAATTACAATAATTTGCAGATATTTTTTTACAATTAACTCATAATTCTTTAAGGTATAAAATTTGGATGTTTCAAGCCTTTCAAGTAGCAATTTAATATTTGAATGTGTAGTAAATAATTTTATTTTCTGTATAAGCATATTTTATTTTCTGTATCTTGATATCATATAGGTCTAATTTATTACAATTGATTGTGGCATTAGAAATATTAGTTGAATCACCATTGAAGGGATGAAAGGCTCAGTCGACCTTTTCCAGCCAGAAGATAGAACCTCGTGCTTATGCGTTGGGAGTGCGAAGTTCTACCTCGTGCTTCGCACTCCCAACGCATAAGCACGTAAGCCAGTAAAGCCCAGAAACGTAATGACGTTTCTGGGCTTTACTTTACGTCACTTCGATGATTTATGTTATTTTCAAACTGTCACATGATAGACATCGAGAAATGGACAGATAAAATGAACGCATTACCTAACATGTGGATTAAAAATAAAGAGTATTTATCTAATCTTGGTAGCAATGGATTGGAAAACACAAATCAGTCACAGCAATGGTTTAGATAGCCTCAAATCGATTGTATAGAACTATCAAGAGAGTAAACTAGCAATATCTCTATCATTTATATATTTTTCGTCACTTAGAATAGAAACAGTGATATCAAGATCATAGATTATTTTTTTATTGTGGCCTCATATCTTGAAGTTAATTTAGATAGGTTTTAGTAGTCCTTAAGCGTAAATAGTGTAATCAGTTTGTGTTCAGAGTGTACTGAGCAATGCATTGGTGTAGATTTTTTCTTTGGTTGCTGTTGATGAAGCTGAAAATTGACCCCAATCCACTGTTCAGTAGTCTCTGAATGTAAATAGCTGACTTTGTTTACGTTTAAATACTATTGAAAACTACCTCAAAGAATTTCAAGATATGAGCCTAGGGTTAAAATGTAATTCATGGCTTTGATATGACTGGATTTATTTCATCTGACAAATGATATTGAACAAATGATAGTGACTAGACAATTACGCATACATACATAAAAGATAAGACAGGACCTCGTATTGTACCATTTTATTATCAAGTTTAGTTCACTCGTCGACATAGGCATATTAAAAAGAATAATAAAATAAGACAAGAAAACGTTATATAAAAATGGTGAGTACAACTATTGTGTGTCTGCAGAGTCTTTGATTATATGATTGGTATGTTTTTTTTTGACACATAATGTGTTAAAAGTCTAAGTCTGCTGAATCGTCTGTGAAGCTGGTGGAAAGGGGAGTTTCTGTTCTTGCACAAATCGAGACCTTTTTCTTCGAGGAGCTTAGCGATTAATATTAATTTTTTCTTGAGGAAAGCTGAACGAAGGCAGAATAGAAGAAGATCAGTGTAGCTAAAGTTTTGAAGGCATTTGATATGATGCTGGTCCGTGTAGGTCATTGTTTGATGTAATGGAAGGGATTGCATTCTTTGCCGCAGAAACAGAGAGATGAATACGTAGAGATTTTTTTAAAGTAGGTTGGGAATGGACCATGTTCAGTAACGAAGTAATTTATGCACAAGTTACCCAGTAAGTGAGGCTCAGAGAGACAATTGCACATTAAAAGAATGAGATCTTCAGCGATGAATCTCTTTTTTGTAGTTCTGGTGACCATGTGATGATTTATGGGTAGACGCAGATATTAACGGTCCTAACTAGAACTTGCTACTAAATAGCATGTTCCAACATTACTTAGTATTATAGATTGAGGAATGATCAACTTGGACAGCCAATCTTGATTAGTGGTAATGAAAGTACTCTGACCAATCAAATATATGTTGACGATATTTGTATGTATGTTGATGATACTTTTTGAAAAGCCACCTAGATGACATTTGGCAAAAAGTCCATGGTGCTCTGTCCTCATCAATGTTCATGATATTATTTACAAGGATATAATATACTTCTTTTCCATATTAGACCATTAGATATTGTTTTGGTAGAGCACGTTTAGGACATGTTGGGTTGGCAATGTAAGCTCTGTCTAAGACTATTTCATACAGCGTTATCATTTATTATTTGTTGCAGAATCTATCATAGAGGAAGACAGGTAACCCAATATTAAATATAATAAGAAGTTTTACAGAAACTTTTTATATTACGTCTACTGTGAAGCAGCGTATCTAGAATTACGCTATGTTTTAATCGTATGATCAACAAGAGTATGATATATATTTACTGAAGCTGGAAAAAATAAAATTAAAGCTGAAATTTCGAAGTTGAATTATGTCATTACAATATATCATTTATTTGTCATTGCATTCGTTATGAATTTCTCCAAGAAAAAGTATAAGAAAAGTATATCAATCATTTTAGTCTTTTTTACGAGAGAAAATCGTATCAAATAGTAAATGTAAAGTTTAGCTTCTACCTTTTAAAGTTGATGACTTTAATGTTATCAATCAAGAAAGTAGTAGTACTCCATTTCCCTCTATTAAAGGGTATACATGAAGATTTGTATTAGATGAAATTTCTCCTTGAAAAAGTAAGGTAGCACGTTGCAAAATTGATGCCTTGCGTTTTCATAAAACAAAGTTTGGCTGAAAATTTCTCTTGGCCAGAAAATTTTAGAAGACCTGGGGTATAAACTTGATATGGACTCTTCTAAATATCATATGTTTCTGTCTATGCACAATGCCATATCTTCTTCACATTTCCGAATAATTGGTGAAGTATGAAAAGGAACTGATGATTTCAAGGTGTCAGAAAAAGAACTTATAATGCTGACATTTGTCAGGTATCCGACCGGTAGAGTAAATATTAAAAATGGATTTAGAATACTTTGATGCATAAAGGTATTATCTTTAGCTCTCAATTGCATATTCATCTCTCTGAAACATATTTTTAAACTTTTTACTGTACCCAATAAATTCTATGCCCTACCAAGTGTCAGCTTATATAAAGATCATGGGTAATTTTCAAACCAACTAAAGTGTTCGTTCTACAGTTATCAATCAATAAAATTCTTTCATTTATTCTGTATTTATAATCATTTGTTCATATATAATAGCCTTACCTTCATGATGTTTTTTGGTCAGGACTCAATTTTAATTGGCTAGATATTTTATTTTTGAACAAAAGAGAGTTTTCATTTTATTCATATATAAATGCCAAAACTACGAAAATATCTTCATCAAATATATTTATAAACATTAATATTTCAAATTAAATTTTAAATTATACTTTTGAATGTTAATGCATGATGCAGGAAAAATATTATGTTTTGATTAAGTTCTTAGAACGAAGGAGAATTAAATTCTACAAAAAAGCAAACAGTTATATTTTTACCTGAAGCAAAACTATTACACCAGTTTATTTAAATTAACAATACACTAGAAAATAGTGACTTCTACAGTAAAAATTATATAGGAAACCATTTCTCATGTAATATTGATGAATTAAAGTGACAAACTATTCTAATTAATTATGTTAGTAAACTGTCATAATAAATCATATACGAAATCAAAAATCTAAGTAATTATGAAATTTTTTTTTCACTTCAATTATTCAAAATGAAATAAAAAATTAAATAATAAAAATCAAAATTTTCATATATGAAGAGAGTGTTGTCACTATTTTTCTAAAAAATGCCTCGGAAGATAACATAATAAATTTTGATAAGAGTTAACTACCAGGAAAGTATTTGAACTTGTTTAGACATTATTTTTGAACTCAAATATCAATGCTCATTATATTAATTTTTTTTAATCAGCATTACAGTTGTTTCATTGTAATGAAACAATAAGTAGATTCTCATTTCTCAGTTGAACATATATAATAAATTTACTAATTCTGAATACCGTTAATTAAGTATTGTACAAAGAAATTTTTTGTATGAGTAGACAAAGAAAATAACCAATATGCTAAATATTTTGTAAGTCTTTTGTCTTAAAGAAACATTACACTTCTCACTAAAGCAAAATATTGATATATTTTTATTTTTCCCTCAATAATTCAAATATTAAACAATAGTTTTAATATGGATATTTAAATTATTCATTAAACTACCAATTCAAAATGTCAATTAAAACTACCAAATTCAAAATGCACAATCACTCTAAAAACTCTTTAATTTTTAATGTAAAATATGTAATTTTATGATACGTTAAATTGATTAATTCGTAACTATTGCAAGTAAGCCGAGATTTTAAATAACTTTATATATTTAAAGTGTAGAAATAAATATGTAAAATGATATATTTTTTATGAAAGATTATTTCTTGATAAAGGAACCTAGGTTTCATTGCTTTTATCTTTCCAGCAAAGCAAGAAAGTTTGCCTGATTGCGTAGTCTGATTTTGAATCGAACTACCAACACACAAGTAACGATAATATATCCGGAAGAAAGGAACTATTAACAATTTGTGCTTACGTGAGCATAATATTTAACATTGAACTATTTTATGAGTAAATTTAGGACCTAGTGTTATTTTCCCCACATTTTCTAAAAAATATCCGCAATTTATTACGAATATTTTAATTGGTAGTTTATGTAAAAAAGGATTTTTTTAACTATTTGTTAACAAGTTCCAAGAAAACTTTAAATATTCCATCAAATTTAGACAATTGCTTTAATTTCATACTGGAATGTTTTGATATTTTCAGAGTGCAAATTATTTGGATTATACTTTAGTCCTTATAAAATACAGGAAAAAATTATATATGTTGAGAAAATTCTTCATAAAATATTTAAAGTATATTGTTACTATAAGCATTAAACTTTAAGAAAAATGCAAGAGATTTGCATTGTTCAGAAACTACTTCCAGGAAAATTTTAACTTATTAATTATTAAGGGATGACAAAAAATAAATCAGGGAAAATCAAATTAATAAGAACACAATATTATAAAAATACAACTTAATTACAAATAAATTTACTTGATCACAAATTAGTTTTATATGTATCAATATGTTTATATTTCCTTCTATTTAATCTGAGACACATTTTCAGAAGGTAATAACGATGTCTTCAAGTATAAGCTCAACTTTTTGTTCACATTTTTTTATTTTCGATTTTCATGCAAATAAATTCTTTATTGATAAGTAATTTTAGACGGTCTTTTGCAATTCATCAGCCTTTAACAACAGTTTTTATTTTTCTTATTTATGAAGTTGATTAGATCTAAAACAATATTTAAATAATATTGAATTACTAGCAAATATTTTATAACTAATGATGCATAATCTATGTAATATAAAAGTAAAGTGATATAAAAGACAATAATGTTCATTTTGAAGGGGGTCATAATAGTTTGTAAAAGGAGTTAGAATTGTCAAAAGAAAAGATAAAAAAAAAAAGTAAAATGCAGATGAGTCTTATATAAATCAAAGCTTCAATAGCGCGGAAAATGAAAATTATTCATTAATTAAAATTAAATTTATAAATTAAATGAATTTTTTAGGTATTTTTCCTTAAGGACTATCGTGTATTTAACAAAAAAAATTTGTACAACGAGTAAATGAAAATATTAAGTATATTAAGGCAAAATACTTCTAGTATCATAGAAATATTTTTAAAAAAGTAAATAATTTTAATCATATAAAACTAGCTTTATATTATAATTTATAATCACACATTTTTTAGAAATGAATATATTCAAATATTATAATATTTCTCTAAAATATTACTTCTATGATTAATGGTTTGATTTTCGTTCTGTAAACATTTTTTGCTCAAAAGAGCCCATTAAACAGAAATCTACAGACTAAAGTGAATTCTAAACTACTGCAAACCTCCTTACCCTAAATCGGGGTTGAATCCATGAACTTTAAATCTTAGACCAGAATGCTAAATATTCAACAGCTACCTCTGCAATGACTCATGAAGCTTCGAAAAGTTTGTAATAAAATTAACGTGGATAAGATTGGGCATTTCCCCTTTTATTTATTTTGTGATTACATAATTTTTAAAATAAAGTTTAGTTGTAATCACTTGAACATAAATTATTAACTAGGATTGTCTAATGTGAAAAATATTTTCATGCGCAAATACAAATATTAAGCATACTTAAAATTGTATATTTTCCCAAGCTTATGATGAAATCATTAATTCCATTTCATACATAAATGATGCACAATTCATCTCTCTTCTTTTTGGATTAGCTTATACATTTATAGAATTTAAAGATATCTGTTTTATGATATAAATTACATATCATTTGAAAACTACTAATATTTAAAAGAAAGAAAATAATTTTAAAATCTAATCGTGAAAAATTTAAACTTTTTAAAAATATAAATATAAAATCAAAAAAATATTTCACTAATTTAAATAATTTTTTATTTTTTTTGATATATATATTTCAATATCTAATCTACCCAACCTCACGTTCTCGTATTGATTAAAACAAGATTAGCTTTTCTGTCGACCATGGCAGATGACGCAATAGACTCAAATTTAGAATAATATTTTCCTTCGCAGGATTTTCGCTGTAGCAATTTATCGATTTTCTCTTTCAGGCGTGCCAGCTTTCTGTTTTCTTTGCTTTTACAGAACGACGAATTTCCGACCCAAGTTTTTAATAAATCACCTGAATACATTTGGCTGCTGTGTAACAGAGGGAAACATTCTTCGATGAGAAAATATTGACTAGGATAGAATAGAAAGACTGTTTTCAAGATAAGAACTTGATAAAACAAATACATACGCCTTTATTATCTTTCCACCAAACGCCATCGTATGACCTCACATGTGCTAAAATTCTCTTATCTTTTTTTCAAAAAAGAAAGTAAGCTCCATCTGTTGTGCATTGTAAAATCGCGTGATAAAGAGGATAAATAACTGGATTAAAGCATAAGGGGATAGTTTTACTGAACAAAATAGTGGATATAAATATACAGAAGCGCATTGATTTTTGCTTCGTTTTATTTCAAACAATGGGATCAACAGTGCGGAAAAAACACGATTTGTTTCTGTGTCATTGTACTTTTAAAATATATATATGTATAGTCACTTAAAGAAAACAGGTTTTCTTCCATGTTGATGATTTTAAATTGAGAATTTTCGATCGACGAACAATAAAACGATATTTCTTGCAGCTAACATTCTCACCCATTTTACAATGTTTACGAATATAAAAGATACATATTGAATTAATTAAAAATGAGATTTGTAATTTCAGAATTTTAAGTGATTAAATATTTGTTGATTTTTACCCCAAATATTTTAAATTGCAGACATTATTTTGAAGATATATAAAATACGTATCAACACATCCTTTTTCAGGCATCAAAAGTGAAATTTGATTTCTTTATTAAAGTAACCACAATTTACTTTGAAATTAATTTCATAAGTTTTCATTCAAAACTTGAACAATTATAAATTCAAAAAATTTTGCTCAAAATATATTGTGAAGAACGGCAAATAAATGAATTTTAATTTTAAAAGTGACACAATATCATATTTTATAAAATTATTGAAAATTTAACTTCACGCACTAATCGACAAAAATCATTTGTAAAAATAAATGTATCATTAACAATTTTTTTCATTTTTTATTTCATAAATGAAAATATAATTGGATACATTTATATCATACAAAAAAAATAATCATATGAATTATCACAGACAAATGAAATAGATTACGAAATTCTCATAAGCGACAGTATTTTCATACAGATTTGTAAATATTTTGAAAAAATTTTATTTTATATAGCAAAGTACATTTAATGAGAGAATATAAGTTTTTATAATACATTAGTATAAAAAATTAAGGTGACAAATATAAGAAATGAGGTATTTCGAGAAAAATAGAATTTAATGCATGAAAACTTGCCATATTAACACATTATTCAACTAAGAAGGAAATGATAACAAACCATTTGAGCAGGACTTTAATTTAGGCTGATATTTAAATGTAAGAGCAACATTGATCACAAAAGAAAGATGCATCACATTATGCAGCTTTTATTGCTATATCGTTATTCCTTATTGTTTGTCTCATAAGGGGTACACACACGCTCACCTTACATGTTAGATTCACAGCAAGCTCTCGAGATATTAATGAGACTATAGATCAAATTGTGACGCATAAAAATCAAAATCACTTCATAAATTGTACTATCTAATTTCAGTTTTTAAAATTATACTGTGTGATATTTTCATTTATTGCAAAAAATATATTTGTTACTTTAATTTTGGACACCAGTTTATTTTTTTTAAGCAATTATATCATTCAAGATGAATTTTTCAGAACTTTTTATTTATCCATATAAAAATATGCTTAATTAATAAACTAGTGAAATTACTAGACTAGAAAGAATAACAAATATCAATTTCTTTTTATCTTGTTTCATAAAGAATAAGGAGTGTAAGACATGATTAAATTAACAAGTTGTTTCGGATCTTCTTCTTTTTCTTCTTCTGTTGAGCTTGTCAGATATGGGGCACCTCTGCATTGTCGCATTTTGTACCATGCTCCAAGCCCAATTTTTTCCTAGTTCCATTGTCTTGGGTCACCTACTTTGTTTATAAAGTCTGATAGGCCCTCAATGGAGTTTAGGTGTAACTCTTTAGGATATGGATTACCTAGAGTAGTGAATCTTGTAAGGGCAAGAGCATCACACTCATATAAGTGGTTTCGGATACTCATCAAAGAAATACAAATAGCTACCATCTGTTGTAATACAACTCAGGTAGTTTGAGTAGGTATTCAAATAAACTGAGCTAAAATTACAAGTGCTGATGTTTCTTTCTTAGCATTTTCAACTACGTTTGAATTCATATCCTACGATAGAGAGTGGAGGTGAGTTAGTCTCTTAGTAGACATTCTCAGAAAGTGATAGGTGTGAAGAATATGCTGATTAAAGCAGTAGGCATTGTATGTATTGATAAATTATTCAGCATGGTAATACACAAATGCGATTATATTAGTTTGATGAAATGTGTCATTAAGTAGGCAGGGTAGATAGAGAACATGAACCAACTTTAAAAAGCCAGAAATGTTATTTCAGTTATCCTGATGACTGTTATTTGAGTTAAAAATGAACTAGAGTATATGTTCAATATCATTTCATAATAGTATCGCATAAAGATAATGAATAAAAATTTACAACGTTCGTTCTCATCAATATCTCCATACACGATATAATCAGCATGATTTTATACGCAGAATCAGAATTAAAAAAAATGATCATCTTAGAGTCCAATAATGCCATTAGTTACACCATTGTAAGCTCTCCTATCTATCTTCATTGTAGCATCAATTGATTCTTCAATACTTCTTATGTGTTTCATAAGTTAAGTCTTAGATTTAGAATACGTTACCTGACTCTACGTTTATATAAAATGAAAAAAATAACACATATAGTCTCCTCCTAATAAATATTTAATGTACCGAAGACTAGGAAATTTAGAACTATGTTTAGTAGGACCTTTCATAATTATGATTCCATATTCGTTTGATAGTTGTTGGAGCCATATCAACCTAAATAGCAAAGCCATAGATCCCTTTTCTCAACAATTCCTTATTTTCTCAGGGTTAAATACTAATACTCGATTTTAAAAACTTATCGTTTTACAGGATATTTGTTATGTAAATAGTCCTCATCCAATGTAATTTTAAAATACAATCTTCTGTTTAATCTTCTCTTTTGTATATAATGTTAACGGTGTGTCTCGTAACTACTCTGTTCCCGTTAACTGGAATGTTAATTATCTACACAGTAAAATCTTTCATGTAACTTTAATAATATGGATTACTATTTTCATGAATTAGTATATAAAATATTTATGTTATCATAAATAATTTCAATTGATACTGTAATTTGATTAAGAGAATCAAATGACGAAATGATAGAAATGAATATTCACTAGAAGCACTAGAGCACAAGAAAGATATATTAATTAAAATATCATTAAGTAATAATAAAATTAACTTAAAGTAAAGCTCCTTTTTATTGTGCTACTCCTCTGACTGCATGTTTCTGTATACTTGAAGTCACTAAGCAAAATTAAAAATTGCGAATAAAAATGATTAAAAAATCATTGTAAATAATGATAAGAAGATTAACTCGTAGCATTCTTTATTTTTAAAGTTTAAATTTAATATTTGAGTGATAAGTTTAAAACATTGCAAACAGAACTTATGACTGTAGTAATTTTGAATATGATTAGGGTAATGGATTTAATTACTTTTCATGGTCTATAGGGAAAATTTTGAGAAACATTAGAAAGCTTACATTTAGTTGTTGAACTTTAATGTGATTGAAAAAAATTTACATAGATTAATAGTCATAACATTCGTCTGGTATTTTGATCCAGATTCACTGAATGGAAAGTGAATATGCATGTGATACTGCAAGCACAATCTGTTATCTAAAAAGGAACGTAAATGCACTAGTATAAAAATAGATAGCCCAACATTTGAATTTTTTTGCCTTACTTACACGCATGCGAGCCGGAGAGTTATTTTACCTCATATATTTTTGTATTGAGTTTTTAGTTAATAAAATAGGTTACACGTAATAATATTTTGATCAATCAGTTTTTGTTCCCTTTCATTACTTGTATGTTAAATGTGAAAACATCATTTAGGTTTGATACAGCATTTTTCTTGAAAGAAAAAGAGTATGCATGTAATCCATATCACATTCTTCATCGTTTCTTATTCTTAATCTATCGTTAGCTATTGTGTAAAATAATTAGCTAAAATTAATATTTCAAAATTTTTAAACCACAGATAATCTGTTGCTTATTTGCTTGCATTATTATTAATAACGCTAATTTTTTATTAAGGGAAATATTTGTGCATATAAAAATATATATATAGTAAAAAATTATTACCTGTCTCATCCATTCATTTTTACGTTCTGCTATATCTTGGTAAGTCTTACCCATCATGGCGATTAACATATTAATCAAAAGTAAAGCTACGATGGCCATATACATGATGAAAAATGCCTGAAAAAAGTCAGTCATTTGTAATTGTAAGTTAAATGTAGTTTAATTCTTAAATGTTTTTAAAACATGTATAAGTTTCACTTATTTGCTTCAAAATAACGTAATAAATAGTTTTATCCAAAACGTTTTGAAAAGTCAAAATAAACTAGATATATTATACAGCTGAATAAATAATTTTTTTTTAAAAAATTGTTGAAATAATAGCTTGATTGTACGAGTGTATGGAACACATTTTTATATTATCCAGTGCACAAGAGTTTTAGTGAATATCTTTCAGCGGTATATTGTGTTGCTAGACGAAAAATCGAATTAAATGACAAGTAAACTGAATACACAAGAATGAAGTGGAAAGGTAATTCTCATCTATCGTAATTTAATTGTAGGTTGATTTAGACTATTTTTTTATTTTAGAATTTACATTAAACATCACAGCAAGTGAAATGCACTCAGTTACACACTATTAAAAATGCCTTAAGAACAGGAATATATTCCCGTTCCGAAAGACATTCTTGTATTTGAGGGTGCAAGGAAATGCTTCTGGTTACCGGTCTAAAACACCGTGTTCTGGAGTGACTATTGTAAAAAAATACTCATAATGTACTACATCAAACATAAGGATTTTAAATTCAATTACACTGCATAAATAAATAACGAATTTAACTACAGAAATATTTCCCCAATTAGAAAAAATCTCATAAATCATTGATAAAAATCTCCTAATTAGATTTGTAAAAGAATCATTGTTTTTTTCTTGGATCTATTGTTCCGTGGCATAAATTTTCACAGATTTCTTGCTTAAATTGATTAGTTTTATGATTCTTTATTGATATATATATATATATATATATATATATTTAGTGTTTTGCTTAAATTAAATAATTAAATCTCTATTACTGTAACACAGTATAATAATTCGATTTTCATTTTTCCATCCATTAACCATGAAAATGATTTCCAAGTTCAAGTCTTAATTTTTGTAGGAAATAATACCTTTTCCTAACCAAAAAGTAAATGGTTTCAGTGTATGTTGTTTTAAGGACCAGACCTCTATAAAAGCAATGCAATTGTTTATGTTACCATTACCTTTTATTTTACAACGATAATTATGATAAAAATAGCTTTTAATTATATATTTACTTATTCATGCCTTATTAGAAATTAAGGAGCTAATTCTCAATGTCATGGAATGGAATTCTAAAAGTCAACAGATGCCTTTAATTAGACTTCAAGAAGCTTTTCATTAAGAGTGGCAAAATGGTTGAAACCATTCTTTGCTAGATTACATTTTAAGTATAGTCTTAATTTTATTTTTTGAATGTGACTAAACATTAGAAATTGCTTTGAAATTGAAAAAATTAGTGTTCAATTCTCTTATTACAGAAATAAAAAAGAGAAGAAACAGACCATATGTTCTTAACATTGCTTGTGAGAATGCGGAAGATGAAAACAATTTAATTATAATTTCATTCAATATATCTAATACTGAAAGAAATAAACATGTGTGATATATTCTAATGCTATATTCATCTATATGTATTTTAGGTTTATTTTTCATCACTACTTGTTTAATCAAGCAAATCGGAACAATCAGATAATATATTTATTTGAAAGTTCAAAGGGCGTTTTCCTTAAATTGACTGATTTTGCTTACTAATTTATTTCGTAAATTAATTTAGTTTAAAATTTATGGAAAATGAGCAAAGGAAGTTTTTTACAAGAAAGTATTTCACCTTTCAGTTTGTTGATAACAATACCTCTAGATTCTAGTACCTCTATATCAATGGTCTGATTGATGGATAGAGATATATATTCTAATACCTCTATACACCAATCAGACCATTGATACTATTGTTCTCTAAAAATATCCAACATTGATAACTTCATTTTACGCTTTATTTCTTGGCAGCTTATAAGGTGAATGACGTATTGTATTAACTATTCCAAAGATTTTTCATTCAGTATATTTTAAAGATGTATGTATATTTGTTTCGATAAGATGTAAAAAACCTTCAATGTTCTTTGAATTACCAATCAATGTTGCAATATAAACGTTTTTGAAGAAGGTATAAAATACTTTGCATATATTAAATTAGTGTGTAGACTTGTGTAGAAAAATTAGAAAGGGAAAATTAAATTATGTCCCTTAGAGGATCTATTTTATAAGCTTCGAAGTTAAAGACTCTTTGACATACATAATCACATTTCTGTCATGGATAACTTTGTTGTAGCTTTTAACTGGAATTACTATTTTGTATTATTATTTTCTCTGTTCTATTTCTAGCCATGACAATATGAAAAATAGTCTACTTAAAAGAATTTAATTTATAATCATTTTCAAAAATAATATCAGATAGAATTTAATTAAGGGTAAATTCATATATATATTATTATATCTAATGCTATTTTATGTTTAAACAAAAAATTAAAAAATTTATGAATGAAGAGTGTAAAAATGAAAACAATTTTTTCATATAATTAATTTAATAAACATTTTTAAAATATTAGCAAAACAATGGGTAAATGAGTCATTTACTTATACAAATTTAATTGCTTAATAGCACAGCAAAGCTCAAAAATTATTCCATCAGTATTATTCAAAAACAAAAGTTAAATATAAAGTCAGACAAATACCGTCTAAAAGATTTAGTTTCCGAAAATCTGCAAAATAAGATGAGCAAACGCTTTTTTTTTGTTGAATAACTACGTAATCTAAAAATATGAAACGTTCAGATGACCTTGTCTTCACTGAATTTGACTTTGCCTGACATGAAACCATTGTCTTTTATGATCAGTTCACTATAAAAGAAATTTGCACAGAATTTAGAAAATGAGATTTTTTTAAATTTTTCTTATCTAAAAATTTGGTTTTTTTTGTTATTTGATATTGTAATTCAATAAGTATTTCTCTAGTTGTAAAATGCATCAAAATCATTGAAAAAGAAAAAGGAACTGAATTAATATTAAATGTGTGATTAAGTTACTGATAAAAACTAAGTAAGCATTATTTATTATGCTTTCGAAGTAAACTTATGTTGAGTATACAAAGTTCTATACTATATATATATATATATATATATATATATATATATAT
>JAPDSC010104143.1:0-18561 GCA_026290005.1 Latrodectus geometricus
TTTACTTTTAACCAAAGTGACAATTATTAAAAAAATAGAACTATCTTACTTTTTAATTATTTATTAAATTATTAATTTTTTATCAAAACCAATTTGATAAATAAAATAATTATATAAATAACAATGGTTGTGAATTCTTATCAGTCACAAGTAATTTTTATTAAGGAAATATTTTATTCATACATTGAAATAATAAGTATTGAATATTTTTAGCCAATATGAAAATATTAGAAATCTTTATGTTTTTTTTTTTTAAATTTCATTTGCCTTTCATTTAAATTACAAATTTTACGAACTTCGTTGATTTAAAGAGAGTTCTTAAAGTAAATGACTGCAATGTTTTCTAGATTATTTTTGCAAAAGCTGAATTCGGTTATGCTTTTTTGATACTCATATTCAGATATTCATCAAAGGCATATTGGGTTATAATGAATTTATTTGAAAATTCCCTTTTCAATGAATTTCTTCAAACACTGAGAGTTAACAAATAGATAATAAAAATTTTAAAACGAATATTTAAATTTAAGTTTTGCTTACACATGAAGATAAAATTGCATTTTTCATCAGCACTAGTTATATACATTTGAAAAATCTTCTCTTGAAAAACAATTATCTAGTGTCAAAAATGGGCACTTGTTAGGTTTTTGTTCTAAGTTACTTATTATTAATTATTTTGACAATTAATAAAAGATTCTTTATATCTTCCACATTGCTGATTTGCAACTTTCTAAGAAATTTAGAAATAGCTTTTATAAAAGAGAAAAGAAAATTTACGAATCCAATAATATTTGCCCAATAAAAATAATATTCAAAAACTAAAATTATAATCTTTAATTGCAAATAGAGAATAATTTAATAATTGATATTTTACATTTTAATAAATTTTTAATGTTTTTTTAAGTCTAAAGAACAATCACTATGAATATTTTATTTTCCAGTATCTCGAGATAGAATCAAAATACAGCTTAAAAAATAAAAAGAAATTTTACGAATCCAATAATATTTGTACAGTAAAATTATTATTCAACAACTGAAATTATAATTTTTAATGGAAATAAAGAGAATAATTTTATTATTAACTTTTTTTATAACATTTTACATTTTAATATATTTTTAATGTTTTTTATTTTAAGTCTAATGAATCATAAGGAATGTTTTGTTTTTCAGCATATTGAGATAGAAAAATTAATGCATTTTATCTAGTTAATTAAATATTAAGAGAGCCAATTCTTCCAGAAAGTTGGGCAAGAATTATTAGTGCCGACCAACCTCAAGACATGGTCTGCCAGACTCAGATGTATCCTTCAGCACTTTACAATAATCAGTAACATTTACATATCAAGGAAAAATTACATAAAACCTTCCTATAATCAGGCATATATTTGCCACAACAAAATTTTATTAGGTTGTTCGGAAAGTTATTTCATTTTATATGAAAATGAAAAACATTTAGCTAATAAATATTTTATTGAATTGCATATTGTCAATTCCAATTAAATACTTTTTACTATCTTTCTAGTCGTAGCATGATTACATAAAAGTGTAAATTATTACGAGCAAAAAATTACTGAGGTGGGAAAAAGGAAATGACTTTTCAAACAATTCAATAATATGAAATTTCTTATTATTCAATAGTTAATGTCTTAGTCAAGAGTGTATTATGAGAACTAAACTCAATTTAAGAAAATGGAAAAAGATTTGCTTGTAAAATTTTATGGCTTCCTAATACTATTAATGCATAATAAATTATATCCAATATTTACATATAAATATAGCTTTAATAAATTAAATATTGTTTGGGGTGTTTTATAATTACTCAGGATTTGAAATGATTTCGATTAAATTCTCTATTGTAATTAGTGATCCGCCAATCAATAGTGTGGTCCTATTACTACATGAAAAAATAGTTCCATTACCAAGTTTAATTTTCGAAAATTTGGAAAATCAATTGTTGAATAACATCATTAATGAATAAGAAAATTATTTATGCTTCTACATCAGATAAGGTAGATCAAGAATCATGAATAAAATTAATTTTGGGAGCTAAAATGAATCGAACAAAATCCAAAACCACCTTGAAATATGAAGTTCAAGTCAAATGGTTTGGGAACTGTTATATTCCCTGATCTAACTCAGACTAGATACTTGATATCCAGAAAAATGGCACACATTTCAAACAGCATATTTTACCTCAAAGTCTGTGATCTCAAAATAGAAACAAACACTCGGGGGCGTACTATGTATTTTGAGTTCCGCCAGCTTTAATATCTTACTTCCAGAAACGAAGAAAAATATCGCCTCTTCCTCGAGATTTTATGAGAAGGAGTTCCAAGGAGTGTTTTGAAAAGCAAAACAAATGGTGATTCTTCTTGCTGGTTAATTACGAATTGCTTGTTCCAAATATAAACCCACGCCATAAAAGTTAGATCGTCAATACACATTTTGTTTGGATATTATGTGGATATAAATGTCAGTGGAAATTAGAATTCGAAGTTTTATAGAAGATTAATTGCCAATTTTCTTTTTGATCTTAGTCGTTAATTGAAATTATGACATTTTTTATGAAAACGCTTTATATTATATATATATATATATATATATATATATTAATACACGAATTTTCGATTTTAATTTATTTAAATTTTAGAATATTTAAAAATAGCTAGAAATTTTTTAGTCTCTGGTAAACTTTCACTTAAAAGTGAACATTAAATTATAACCGTGAATATACATTTTGTTTGGATGCTATGTGGATATAAATATTAGTGGAAATATGAGTTTTCAAATTTATAATGGATTTATCGCCATTTTTATTTATAAATATAAATAACAACCACTTATCATTTTAATCTTATTTGTTAAAGGAAATAGTGATAATTTTTTTTAGAAAAAGATAGCTTACGAATCTTCCATTTTCATTCATCAAAATTTTAGAATATTTTAAAATAGCAAGAATTTTTTTAATCTTCGGTAACGTTTTCACTTAAAATTGATTTAAGTTTAAGTTGTTTTTGCTCAGTTACATTTATTACTTGCTCTTTAAGATGTTTTTACGTTACATATCTACAGAAAATGAAAAAAGAGATGGGTTAAAGTAAAAATAATTAAGTGTTCAAAACTAATTATTTTGAGGTCAAATGAGATATTTTTCTCTTTACTGAGAATTTTGAAAAAATTGAATTTTAGAATGAATAAAATGAATTTTAAAATTGATAGACTAAATATAAATTCCGTACTGCAAATTTTATAAAAAAAATTTTTTTATTGTATACAGCTTTTTTTAAAACAATGTATTTTCTAAAATTTTATATATTTTGCTATCGAAAATGTGTATTTCAGCCTAAAATTTAAATATCTTCTATGGTCTTTATTACAATATTGTAAATCTCAGTCATATTATATATATAATGATAGCTATTTTAATAGATTTCAGGCTATTCTAATGATATATTTTTGCTATTATTTACTTTAAACCAGAGGTCAAGCTCAAATTTGGATTCACGAGCAAATACATATAAGTGTTTTAACAAACAATACACAAAGAATAATTCTAAGCACATTGAAGTTCTTATTTTTTAAAACAAATTGTTAAATCGATATCTGTCGAAAAATACTGTGAATAACATTTCAGTCAGCAATCATAATGGAATAAAAAATAAATATAAAAACTATTTCTTCAATTTCGTTGACTTGACTTGTAATTTGTTATTGAAAATAAATTATCGAAATGAAATAAATGTAGTCAAAACACAAACAATGAAAATGCATTTTTATTAACTTGACACCTTCAATATAACTTGAACTTGAATTAATGAATAATTGAATTTACTTTGTTTTGGTGCAAATTTATCTGAGAAACATGATAAAACTCAATTAATTTAACTGCTGTTGAGTTAGGTTGCCATGGTGTTGTGAAGAAAGCTTTTTCGTATATAACTCAATTATAATTTTTTAATATTGATACTTAAATGTAATTCACGATTAATAATTTTGCTTAATTTTACACCATTTTAACCATTTTTCAATTACTTTATTCATAAATAACACACACACACAAGGAATTGTTTAAGTGAATTTTTTAAAATAAGAATCAGTATGATACATTTATGAACTTTTAAAGGATGATACATTTACATATACCTTTGCATTAGGAATTTCTTTTAATAGAAATCTGCTTAAAATGCATTTACTATTTTGTCTGGAAGTTTGTTTTTCTTAGTTTAAGTTTATTTTAGAGAGAATGTTTTATTGACTCAAAATAATTTATCTGATCGTTTTACTATTTTTATAAATAAATATTCGCGATTCTTTTTATTCTTTTAAGTCAAACAGTTTTTTGATTTCACCGACATTCTAATATTTATCTATGTAAGCTCCCTAATTTTAAATATATAGTTTTTTACAAAATTTCACATTCAAAAACACTTATCACAATTTTAAATCATAAAACAATTTGTCTTTCATCTAAAAGACCTTTAAATGTGGGGAAAATGACTTCTAATTGTTAAAAAATAATATTAAAATGATGTGCTGCACACTATTTTTTTAATATAAATAAAACATGACGTCGAAAGTCGGTGGTGTAGTAGTTGTAAGTCTCCAAAAAAATCAGTTAATTTAAGTAATGAATCGGTTGGTAGAGATTCGCGCTCAGAAAAGCACAAGTCCGAGGCTCTATCCTTGGGTTGAGATGGTTGATTTAGCCTTTCATACATTCAGTAGGTTGAAAAAGCTGAGTATCAAGCATGTTTAGGAACTAAATACTGTGGAGTTCACGTTAGGCTGACCACCTGTCAATATATGGCCCTAGTTCAAGGAAACAATTAAGGTTACTGTGGCCTTTGAACCCTTATGGGCTGCCATGGCCCTGAGAGTGATAGTGCCTGTTACCTGGCGTTTATTAATAAATGTATTGAGTACCAAGCGTGCTTGGGAACAATATGCTAATTCTCAAGAATGCTTGATACTCAATCTGATAGGAAGTTTACCACCCGGGATATATGTTTGTAACCCAAGGCTTTTGGTCAAGAAAACGATAAATTTACGGTCATCTCTAGTCCCCTTTGGGCTCTCGTGCCACAGAAAGACTCGTTTATTAAAATAATTTTTGAGGAGTCTATAATTGATATAAGTAAAATAAAGATTATTATTATATGTAATTTCTAAAAAAATAAATTTTTAGTTAAATGGTGTTTTGAGATTAAAGCAGTGAGATTAATGATAGATTTTGTTTTCATCAAAGATTTTGCAGATAAAATAAAAAATTAGATAAATGACATACATTGAATGATGTATTTAAATGTGCAGAAAATTTATATATTGCTGGATTCGAATAATATACTTGATACTAAATAACAAAATAAATTACAGAGTATCGATGATTGTAATAAAAATAAACATCGATATTTTTTTATCTGATATTATTTATTTGCAAAGAGTAAATAAAATTAATTATGTATTATAGCGTACCATGTTAACTACTTTTGATTAAAATATGCTTGTTTTGTTTTTGATATTTAAGCGAAAACTTGATATCAGAATTGATGCTCTTCAAAATAGTTTTAACAACAATAAAAATTTTAAAATTTCCTTTCATACGATATGATTTCATAGAATTATATTTTTAAATATTGTGGGCTCTAATAAATCGATCTGAATATAATGAAATCAAGCAGTTAATACAGAAATATTTTTACTATGTAAAGAACTTTTCTAGATTTAGGTTTTTAAGACAAATTGTTTATATATGTGGCTTTGTTACATATTGAACACTTTAAAAAATAAAAAACCAGACTGTGTTACTTTGAATTCCTAATTTTAGAAAAAATATCAGATATAGTCCATTAAATTACTGCAAATTGAAATAAATTGTTTAAAAATATTTTAATTAATATAATTGATATTCTAAATACGATTATTCGGCTGAAATTTTAATCACTTTAGTAGGAATTTATCTAGAATTCCATTATAATTTCAAGACACTAATAATTTTATATCTACTAATATTTAAAATTATATAATTAAATTAAAATGCGAAATAATTATAGTTTTAAAAATGTAATGATATAATTAAGATAGATATTTTAAGCTTTAAATTTGACGAACGAATCTTAATTAAAATAATTACAAAATCTCTCATTAAAGAAGTTTAAATTAAAGTCACTAAAATCCGGAATTAGGCTTTAAAATAGTGCACAATGACTCAGTAGTAGACAAATTTTAATAAAAGCAATAAATAATCCTGCTAATTACCAAATCTTTTTTAAATAAAACTTACTCCCTTTATTATCTAAGGCTATAATTCCTATAATTTAATATATATTTTATTTTTTGATATGTAAATTTTACGAGGTGTTGTAATTTATTAACAGAAAATTCCTTTAATTAATTATCCACAGAATTCTTTTATACTACGGTATTAGTCAAAAACATAGAAATTGATTTTATTCGGTATAAAAATTAAGAAATGCTTACAAAGCAGATTATATTTAAATAAGGTTAACAAAAATAAATCCTTAAGACAGGCTTTATATTTAAAATGTAATCCGCCCTGTAAATTAGAAAATTGACTTGTTTTCCAAAAGAATTTCCACGCTAATTATATCTGATATAGAAAACCCTAAACAGGAAAAATATTAAAATGTCATACACAGCTCATTGTTTCTTAGAATAAAAGAACAACATCCCAAGAAAAAGAATTTTATTTTTGTTGAATTCCTCTGTCTTGAATCACTAAACCAATGAGAGAACAAAGAATGAGAAAAATTAGCCTGATGGTTACGGATTACACTCCTCCTTACTTCTACGATTTTTTTTTTCTTTCGCCTAATGTTTTTTTTTTCTTTTGGTTAGATAGAATTTCTTTTTCTTTAATTAAATAATGTAGAATTACACTGGGATTAAGTTCAAAATGTAAATGTAAAGAATTTTTTTCACATTTCTATTCAATCACATTGAAATGAAGTGAATTCATTTCTATTTTAGTCAAAAAATGTGAAACAAAAGGGAATAAAGTTATCCTTAAAAAATTTCGTATGTTATTCAATATTCTTATTAAATCATAACTTTTAAATATCTTTTCGGAAGTATTAACTAAAATAAATTTTCTTGAGTGACTGATAGCGTTTCTATAAGCTTGATTTATAGAAAAATAATCCTTTACTTTGAAATATAGAAATATAAAATCATTTAAATATTTTAATTGTATTGGAAGTCTATTAAGTCTTTAATAATTATCATGTAATAGTTAGTTTCCTTTTACTACAAATACTTCTTTTGATATAGATATAAATGATAATTTGTTTACCGATATTTTATTCAAATTTGTCAAAGAAAACACAATTTTCATTTTAGAAAAGCAAAATATGCATTTTATTATTTGCCTCCTAAAAGATAAAACAACGTATTCTCTGAATTATAACTACCAACATTTCCTCTCCTTTCATTTTAGTTCAGAGGAAAACTGTTCGCAAAATAACATCAATAAAACACGAAGTCAGTTTACAAACGATATGCAAATAAGGTAATAGACATTTGATCATATGATAATTATTCTCAAAGAGGTTGTCTCATAAACTGAATAAGCACGCTAAATTAATCAACTGAAATATTAATATTTTTACTTTGAGAAACTAAATTCATCAATTAAATATAGAATGAATGAACGCAGCAAGCAAAATAAGAATAGATATAACAAAGATTGGAATATACGTGATTTCTACAAACCCTCCATAAACTAATTGAAATTTACCATATTTTCTAGTTTGCGAATAAATTTGTTGTTTGTGTCTTAAGAAAAATATTTACAAATTAGCCAAAATAAATAGCGTCGTTTATTAAATGCGGACTCGTATTTTTTCTGTACATTAAATATACTTTAAAAATGCAGAAAATATTTTATTTCTACATCTTCTGTTAAAAGTTGGATTTCCTCTTCCTTTTATATTCCCATGTTTTATCAGCAGCTAAATTTTTATTTGTTATAGATAACATTATTTAACATTAATTTATTAACAATGAATATGTTCCATTAATAAGTAGAAATATTCAGTAATATTTTATCAAATAAAGTTCCCAAATGATATTAGATAAAACAAATATTTGGTAAGAACGGAGGGCAATATTTTATGTAAATTCATATGTTTTACTGATTTAATTACTAATGTGGTAGATCCATCTGATTTTCGAGCCTTTAGCTTCCAATGGCAGATACCTACTTAGCTTTTAAAAAGAGATTTGTAATTTATTGCCATTTACAATGATAAAATGGACTACACATCACAATAGATAAAATAGATTATCTATACACTGTTTTGCGCAATGAAATGTGTTCTTATGTATATCAGATGAAAATGTATCGATGAAGAAGTGAAAGGTTGATAATTAATCTTAATTACGCAGCTTTACAATATAGAAGTCGGAACTCTCATCTCCATTCTTTATGAGTGACGTATTGGGAAAATAATAAGTACGCACGCAGGCAAAAATAAATCTTATTACAAAAATCGGGAAAAATAAACATCTTAATTTCTAAAAGTAATTTAGTACATTAATGTAAAATAATGAGGAATTCAACGCTCCGTATATTTTTTTACTCCAACTACTTAACTGAAAATTTCAAAAGAAGAGAAAAACAACTTGCCTCAGCTCTTGAAGTGAACGAAACGGTTTCACAAGCTTAAACTAATTACAGAGTGGCTTAAGCGTCATTGAAACGAGCTAAGTATAACGTCAATAATGATTTAAATGAATGACAAACGTTGGAATCAAAATTTTTAAATAAAATAGCTTTCAGTTTAAATTAACAAGAAATGGAGATGCTGATATGAGCTTCAATCCATTCATTTATTTTCAGCTGTTCAGATTTCAACTCCAGATAACAAAGAGGTTCACTTTATATGAATTTACTATATTAACTTCACCTTTAGTAATTAACAGGTATTTTGTAAATTTTATATTTTAAATTGAAGAGTAAAAATCCTTATTCATAATTTTAAATCTTGATTTCATTTATTTTTCCCTAAATAATTAATAGTAACTTAATAATTTACTGCATATCAAATGGATATTATATTTTATTTACACATATATAAATATATACAAATTGTTTTCAATATGATATGATTATATAGAACGTAAATCATATCAAAATATGTAATACACAAGAAAATATTATTTAAGTTTTATATATACATATATCATTAAAAATTTTCATATAATTATTTTTAAAATAAATTACCATATTTTTTATACATAATACATCTGCTTATCAAAAGTAATAAATTCATCACATAAAGTGTGAACTTATATTGCTTTATCATAATCATTAATAAGCAATATATATCCCTAAAGAAAGTATATGTTTTAAAGCAAATGAAGTACTTTGTTTGCAAATAGTTCGAAAGAAACTAATTATACACTATATATAATTTATTTATAAAACATAAATTCATTATACAGGAATTAATTTACTTTTTATCATAAGTCTGAACTAGTTATAAAATAAAGTGTTTTAATTATGTGTTTAGAAATGAATAAAATACCACTACCGAATCATACCAGAAAATTTCATTACAATAAATTTTTCTTGACGGTAACTATATGTAATAATATCTATTGATTATTAGTTTATAAACAAGTATATTGAATAGCAAACATTTTTGAAACATTTGAAAACTATTTTGTAATATTTTTAATTAATAAAATAGATTGAACGAGTTGTAAAAATATTAGGTTAATGGTTTACAATTTCAAATTTAAAATATTGTAAAGCAATTGCACGAGTTTTATGCGATTCCTGCAAAATTCATAATATTTAAAATATCTTTCCACATATGCTCGAAAAATTAAAAAAAAAATAATTTCATTTAACATACGCATTTATTATAATTGACGTTACTTTTACGTAAATACTGAATAAAATATCTAAAGTTAGTAAAAATTCATGCATTTATTAACATTCTTTCTCAGATTTCTGAATATTAAATTTCTCAAAACACGAATATATTATTTTACTGTAACAAATTTATAATTTATTTTATAAAAGTAAAAATTCTTGTGGCATCTAGTTTTTATTCTGCAAATCCTACGCGCGTAAATGACGTCAAGTAGCTACTAACTCTTGACAACATGGTGACGTCAGTTAGATTTTGAATTGCGTGGCGATACCATAGCAACAAAAAAAGCTTGGCTCCAACTCAAAAGAGCGGCAAAATATTAAAACTAGTGAATTAAATTAAATATTTGCATCATTTTTTGTTATTTAAACTAAGAAAATGAAATTGCTTCATTGTAATGTAATAATAGTAATTCATATGATATATAAAATTATAGTTATTTTTATTTGATTCCTATACACTAAGCGGATTTTTTCTAAAAATGTATAAAAAATGTGTCTTCAATAAAACTTGGAAGTGAATATTAATGGAAATTGTATTTTACATTTATATAATTATTTCATCAGTCCAGGAAATATTTTAGTTAATTTTATTTGCTTTCATGTTTTTTATATTTCGTCTGATTACTTTGAAAACTATAGGTTTCTTTCTGAAATTCCTAGTTAAAGAATTTTGAGAGAATCAAATATCATATGAGATAAATATAAGTAGATTCTTTTGAAATCATAATTGAATTTTATTTATTTATTTGTGGAATGCGATGTTTTTCTATAACACGTGACTCGTGTATAATAAATAAATGAAAAGTAAAACGTTTATTCTCGAAAGAAAGCATGAACTTTTTTTTCCTTATACGTGATACTGTGATACAGTATGGAAACTCACTAAGGAAACTAAAAAGAACTTTTCAGAACACAAGGACTCTGATTCTATCAACTATTTAGTAAATGGATTGCGTTTTTATTTATTTTTTATAAAACTAAATTCATTAGAGGCTTAAATGAGCTATTTTTCTTTTGTTCGTTCAGTCAACAAATTAGAAATGAATAATTAATTTAATAAAACTATCATTACAAATAATTTTACCAAAATAGTTCAAAGTCAAAAAAAAAATTAGAAACAATTTGACGGAGATAGTAATAAATTGCCAAAAACAAAAGTTAGCTTTCTAATAACAAATGAAAGTTAGTTTTTGAATAATTAAACTGTTTGAAACTAGTTTTGTAACTCATATATCAAAATAATATTTATCATATTTTCATTTAACGAATACAGCTTTTACAATTTTCTTATTTTGTTTCCTATTTAAAAATTCCTTTTTAAATAAAAAAAATTCGAAATTAATTTTTCAAACAAACTGATTTCAACACATTTGAAAATGTATGTTTTTTTTTTTTCCAATTTCTTCTCAACTTTTTTTAATTTAAATTTCATTCTTAAACAAAACTGTCTGAAACAATGTTTGAATTTTATATTTTAAAGTAATTTTTTTATAAATTTTTCAATTAAAGCACATTGTTCTTATAATTTATATTTTTTCTTATTTTAGTCTAAACTTATTATTCAATCAGCTAAGTCGTCTGAAACAAATTTCGAAATCTACACTTTAAAGTGCATTTTATCTATTTTAGAAATATGTCACATATTTTTTCATGTTTACATTTTCGTAGTTTTTCCAAGGGTTGTTTGAGTTGTGTCGCTGTCGAAAAGTGTTCGCCACATATTCGATGCATTTAAAGTATGTTTACTTAGGAAAATATTCAGTTTGTTATTCTATACTTCTAAAATTTTTTAAATTAACAATTTTTAGATATAAAAAATAATTATTCAGGATAGTGCATTATACAATCAAATTTTTTTGTTATTATTTCAATTACAGATAAAAGTGCAAATAAGAATACAGCTATGAAATACGCATAAATATCCTAAATTAAAAACGTTTGAGTTGCATTATCAAATAGTATAATATTTAAATATGTTCTGAGAAATTATCCCCAAATATAAAGACAAACGTTAGTTTTTATCATTTAAATAGCTTATTAAAGTTTAAGCTTATAATTTTTATTCATAACTAATTTACGAAACAATACGTGTATAAAACTGAATCAATGCTGTTGTCTTGTCCAGTAAAGTAGTGCAATAGGATCAAATTTATCTAAAAGTGTCCAAGACAGCTCTGGTATCATCAATAACTTCCTTAGAATAGAGGGGTTTGTGCGTGGGATCGAGATGGATTCTGAAAAGTTTCGCCAATATAGCAAGGCAATCAAAGATGTGGTCGAGAAAGAGTCCGTTGTTTGTACAGACAGGACAAGTCCTGTTGCTTTGATGAACATCGGGCTATATTTCCCATTTGCATAAATAATCTTCAAATTATAAGACAATAAGACATTATACATGTTGATTATAAATGATTCCCGTGCTGTTATCTCTTATCTTCAAAAATAAAATGCCAACTGTTACTTTTATTTGAGAAAGAATTTTGTGTTATCTCTTTTATCTTTAAATGTAGAATGCCTGCAGTTATATATATTGGAGAAAGAATATTGTGTTATCTTGATTATCTTCAAAAGTAGAATGCCCACTGTTACGTTTATTGGAGAAAGAGTTTTGTGTGTTATCTCTTATCTTCAAATATAGAATGTCTAAAATTATATTTATTGGAGAAAGAATATTGTGTTATGTCCTTTTTTTGCCTTCAAATGTAGAATGCCTACAATTATATTTATTAAAAACAGAATATTGTGTTTTCTCTTTTATCCTCAAATGTAGAATGCCAACTGTTATAACTATTATAGAAAGAATATTGTAACACCACGCTTATGTCGTTTAAGTTTCCATTGCGATACATCAAAAGAAAAGTGGCAGCAATTTGCGAATTTAATGACTAAACAACAAAAATCATCTTGCAGAACTTGCAAATTTTCCGGTGACTCATAAGATCTCTTGACTATACAGTTGGAAATTTTTTCCTTTGATGTACCATTCAATACAAAGTTTCGTTGTATATTACTGTGAGATTTAACTTAGCCGAGATTTCACATTGCCACTGTACCAGAGTAAATTTATGAGATGTTTAAATTTTAACAACTACAGACGCATTTGTCACAGGATAGTCCACAGAATATTCATAGTTATGTGTAAGAAGCTTGATTTTCATCTTTTATACAATGCGCTGTTTATTATTTTTTTTTATGTATAAGGCCTTATGAAGCATACTAATCTAACCTTTATTAATAATTTGTAGTCTACTTGTACATTTATAATAACAGGCTTGAGGCATTTACCTTATATTCGTTTCGCTTGATACTTTAAGCCCTTTTAAGTCACGTGTTCTTTCTACAGCGCACAAACTCAAAAATTATTTAGATTAACTTTTTTGGTGCACAGTTATTTTCACGGCGACCCGGATAAATCCCCAAATTATGGGAAAATATCCCGCCAAAACTGAAAAGCAGCCAAATACACTTTTATTTTCGGTTTGCATTCGAACGATATGAAATAGTATTATTTTTTCTGACAAATTTATATTTTTTTTTAAAAAAACATTGTCGTCAATTTTTAATTTATCGAATAGTGAAGAGGATTTCCTTCCGATTTTTTTTTTGTTTAGAAAAAAGGTAATACTGTTTCAAAATAGAATATGCGAAATTCGACACGAGATGAAATTATATGTATAAGAAAGTACGTGGAGGCGCAATGTAAAAACTGTAAAAAAAAAAATTCTTTGATCTGACACTTTGTTTAGTGATTCCAAAAACAATTCTTAGCAGCACTGTGTTTCACGTATTTCTGGGCAGAGGAATTAACATCTATCAAGTGGTACGATAAATAGTTAAACATTTTTCAAAATATTACGATTGACTGGAGCAATTATATGAAGCAAGTTTGATCTTTAGATTTAATTCAAAAATCGAAAGGATGAATTGTTTGTCTTGTAGTTGAAATTTACATGCAGCAAAAAACCAACAATGACAGAGTACTTCCACAACAATGGAAAATTGGCATGTTATACTGTGAAAGCGGTGAGCGTTTTTTTTTTTTTTTTTTTTTTTTTTTTTTTTTTTTTAGTTTTGTTAAAGTTCCGAATTAAGAAGGAAGCATATTAATATCAACGACTGTAATGTATGTAGTGGAAGGATCAACAATTTATTCGGATTGTTGGCAAGGCCTATAAAACAGACGAACTTAATAAAGCAATCGCTGAGATATGGAAACGACAAATTATGTGCCAGCAAGTGTAGCTTGGCGATAATCTTGGCATCATTTTTATTTTGGTGGCCATGGAAATCATGATGTTCCACTTTTTTATGTAAGTGATATTTCAATAATATTACATCAAATTAATTTTGATTAACATATTTCTCTTGCTCCATAATACAGAATTGTTATTAGTTCCTATTATAGAAGAAATTTGTAAAAAATAATTATCATAACTGAAATTCCTTAAAAAGTAGAAAAAACTATGAGAAAATACGAGAGTTAATATTTGAAAGAACTGAAAATATTTTGAATTCTAATGAATTTTAATATTACAGTACTATGGCTAGTAAAGAATATTTAATTCAATTTGTAAGTGCTTGTATATAAAGCAAATTTTCTTATATATCAAAACTCTAGATAAAAATATTTTATTGTAAATACACGTGCAAAATAATAAGGATAAAATATACGTATTAAAAATATAAAAAGATGCTTTAAAATAATGTTAAATGATGTCTAATATTGTAAATAGACATAGCATATAAGTAAAATAATTTGCAATTACAATTATACAAAATTAAAAAGAATTAATTTTATATGGAATATTTTATTAAGACAAAAAAAATATTTTTTAAAAATCATATAACTCAACATATTAGTCAAATGTAATTAGGAAAATTTTCATTTATTTTAAAAAATATCATTTTTTATTACATCATTTATTAATTCTTAAAAATATTTCTATTATCTATAAAAGAGTAATCTATAGATAATATAAATAACAACAGTTTTTCGTTTTAATCATATAAATATCGTGTTCAAAAAGTTAACATTACATTTACTGAATAATTTTTAATTTTTGAAAAAGAAATGAACTTATAAATACACATTGTTCAATTTTTTATGTATAATTTATTAAAATTCTTTTATTTATGCTATATTTCTAAATTAATACTTATGAATGTCTCATATAAAAAGTATAAAAAAAATATTTTTAGCTTACGTTCCATATTTTTAACAGAAGTCTTAAGTCACAAACACACCTATACTTTATCTATTAATTACGGAAATAAATGAGTGTTTTTATATAAGCAATATATTGATGTGTTTTAGAAAGACGAAATAAAATTCAAAACAAATGTATTTATTCCTCAAACATAGTTAAACAGCTCAAGACAACGAATAAAAGTGCGTTTTTCATTTATTCAATTTCTAACTGAGTAAACATATTTATTGTAAAACAAGGCATTGCCATTTATAAAATTATAAGTTCTTTCTTTTAAAATAAAACGATGACTCTCCATTTAATAAAGCACAATAATTCTTCGTAATGTTTGATAAAATTATATCCGAAAGAAACATTGAAGAGATAAGATTAAATGTATGTAAACAGAGACGGTTGCAGTTATGTGCCAGTCATAATAAAAATGACATCCATGACAACGTAATGCCATTTTTATTGAATTCTGTTTACTTTAAAAGCATAAAATAAGTAAGAGTGTGTCCAATAGATCAAGAAGACTTCGATTTTTGATATTTTCAAGATCAAAGAAAGATATATGGTAAGTTAAAAATAGTTTTTTAAGTATAAATAAATTCATGAAATCTTTGCTGAAACTTTTAGAATCAATATATTCTGGATAAATTACTTTATAATCATACATGACTGAAATACCAATAAAAAAATTGGTTTTATTAACAACACATTAATTGGAATTAGTATTTACAGATAGTTTTTCTTATTATTCTTTACATTAAAGATTTTTGCAAAATGATTTCAACAAGAGAAGGTAAAAAATATCAAAGATTGCTTTATTATCCTAGTTACTTTTGACATTAGAATTGTTTCAAAAGTAACGTAGTAATGGTACAATATGATGCCTGCAGCTGTTAACTCTACTTTTAAACACTAGATGGCAGTTGCTTAATTTAATATGAAGAAAAGCTTCTATTCAATTAATTCAATAACTTATTTTATTACTTTCTTTAATGCATGTTGTTCAATTGGCTATAAGGGGCATATTTAAATTTTCACTAAAATATTTTGCTACAGTACTTTCTCTCTGATTTTTGCATTAGATATGATTTACATGCAGTAAACATTTGAAAAATTTGATACATGCCACTATTAGTTATAATTTTAAGATTTAGAAAAAGATGTTTCGATTCCATTTGAAGATAATTTTGTTTTGCTAAATTTATGAATTGTTTTTATTATTTTATCTGAACTCGTTATTCAATTGGCTAACATGGAAAGATACAAATTATTATGAAAATACTTTGTTGAGTGTGTCCCAATTCCTTTTTTAAATTTCTTACATTAGATTCAACTCTCACGAAACGAACTAATTATACGATATGATTCATGCTAATAATGGGTCTACTTTTAATCGTCAGACATAGAAATATTGGTTGAATTTCAAGGTAAGTAAATTTAATGTAAATTTAATATTAAATGCGTTGTTTGCCAATTTCAGAAAGCATTGTTTTGCTCTCCGGTATTAAATTTAGGTAGAACCAACAAAGTCTTGCTGTTATAAGACACTTGAATGTCCTATATGATATGCCTTTCAGATTGCTTTTTTATACGTAATATGTTGCATACTCACGTGAAATATGAGAGAAAAATTAGAGCATTTTCAAGCTTTTACCCCGACAGGATAAATCACGTTTTTGTAATCTTGTCCAGTAATGCAGTGCAATAGGATGAAATTGATTCAAAAGTGTCCAATGTGTTTCTGGCATCAATAACTTCCGTGGAATAGAGGAGTTGATGCGTTGGATCGAGATGGATCCCGAAGAGCTTCGCCAATATGACAGGCCAATGAAAGACATAGTCGAGAGAGAGAGAGAGTTCGGTGTCTGTGCAGTGAGGACAACTCCTGTAGCTTCGATGGCCATCGGGAGATATTCATTCCCTTGAAATATTTCATTTTCAATCTATTAATGGTTCTGGAAATAGCACGGTCATAGTGTAGGTCAGGGATGGAGTGTTTCCTAGAAGAGGCATGTCGTAGTTTGCGGCTGGCTATTGAATGAGCATCAATGTAGGTCAAACTGTTGGAGAACTGAGGGTTATCCTTAGCGAGGATATCAGCTTTCTCATTACCATTGATATCGACGTGTGCTGGTATCCTCTGAAGAATACAGATTCTTTAGACCATGGTTATTTTGTTTAAGAGCAAGATAATATCTTGTGTGAGTTGAATGTATGTAATAAACAACATCATACCGTCTTCATTTATCAAAGTTGGCTGGTATGGAATTTATCACTTTTCACTCCACAGTGAGTAATCCCACAATTAAGCCAAGACAAACCAGATGTTAAAAGTTATTTCAACATTGAACAGAATGAATACAATTGCTTTCAAAGTATACTCATTCAGTAAGAAATTATATATACTTTCATCGGGCTCCGTAATATACCATAATTAGATTAACAAATTTATGGCAAGATTATAAATGTCGCTTTTTAATTTATCGATTTTTAAATTTCATGCATGCATTGTAAATCAGTTACTGTTTACAAAAATGATTTAATTATCTGGAAAATAGTATTTTTTCAAAATTTCTAAGTGGTATTATTATATTATTTCAAATTTTAATGTCTTAAATGTTAATTTTTGAAATAAAATATTAATACATTTAAGAAATTCCTATTTAATTTCTTGGATCTATGTCTAAAGAATTATCTATACCATGTGCATTACTCTTAGAGAAAATCAAATGCAATCTCCTAATTCCACATTAAATTTTTTAAGTATTAAAATACAATAGAAATCAAATTTCTTTCTTTAAAAATGAAACTATAAGTTATTAGAAAATTCAATAAATCATTATCTGATCGTACATATATAATAACTTCTATATGTATTTTAAGCATTTATGCATGTATATTTGATCAAAGGTAGTTGAAGTTTCTTTAAAAGGAAGAAAATAACATCCCTTTGAAAAGTTAAGTTTTCTAGATATTATTTTCATTTTATTGAATTCTTTATACAAAATATTTTAGTACTGAATTCAAGCTAAGTATTTATCTTTCAAAGGAAATACTAAATTATTTTATGAAATTCGCATGCATTATAGCCTATTTAACTTTCAATGGATATGTCAAACTGCTTTATTAAATTCACGCAGTATGTTTATATAAAATGTACGTCTCACAAAATATATTTTGCAATTGTTTATGCAAAATATAGTTATAGAAAATAAAACGCATAGAAGAAGTTTAAAATATTTCTCTCTAACGATTTTTCCTTCGTATTCGTATTTCCATAAAGAAACATGTTATCTTATGCTGTAGATTTCAAATATCAAGCATTCTCAATAAATAAATCCAAAACTATTCATAGATGCAAAAGGTATTTATAGTTAAGTTTAGTTCTATTATTTGAAAATTATTAATAAATATGTGAGAAATGTTTTTAAATTATGGTTAACAACCGTGAAAATTTATTTTAAT
>JAPDSC010104149.1:0-12342 GCA_026290005.1 Latrodectus geometricus
TGCAATTTGCGAATAATTTCTTTTCTTGCATTATTTAAGATAATGCAAGTATTTTACTTTTGTAACAAAGATTTACAGTAATTTATATTTCTCAAAGTTAAAATTTAAAATGTAAATAATAAGTGAAATAAATGTTATTTTATAACAGTTTACTTGGAAACTTAACAAATAAAATATATTTTACCATATAAAATAAATCTGCACATTTATTTCATTTAAATTTATTCATTAGGTTATCTTATTCGAAGTAACATAACAAATTCGCTTTACTTTTAAATATAATTAAATCTTATGCTCACTATGTAATTTTAATAGAAAAAAATAAAATGAAGTTAATTATCTTTTTATATTTTTCCCACTAAACTAAACATCATTTATGTAAATATATCCTATACTATATAGGTTTATTAATTAAAAAAAATAATCTATACATAAACCAAATTAGATATTTTCTACTTAAAAATATTTGTAAAAATTATTTTATTATATTTAAATACTAAATTTATCAGACATTTTTTAATTTAAATACAAAGTATATGCGAATTTAATCATCAATTCTAAAAATTTTTCTATTTTATGCACGGACATCTTAAAAACATACTTCTTCCCGAAATTTAGCTTGATTAAAAAGTGGTTTCTTAAATCCAATCTGAAATTTAGATCTAATGTATCTATAGAAATAAATAGAAAAATTGGAATAGCAATAGCTAATTTCGGTTTTGTTATAATAATGCACAAAAAAGGCCGTAAAAATACATATCAGGCAGAAGTTTAGGAGTTATATGTAATTACTGACAAAGTTTATAACGACATTTTTTCCATTTCTTTTCATAATATACGTGTCTCTATAGCTTCCAAGCGATCAATGAATATATCTTAATATTTAGATGTTATCGGATTTATTGAAACAAGACGATCAATTATAGATATTGTTCAATTTTTTAATATTTAAAAAAAAGAATTCATATCCAATGTATCGTTTCACCATTATAGAAACAATTCTAAAATAGTTAAAAAGAAGCCTGACGATTTGTCTTCTTTTGTCCAAAAATTGCGATTTTAAACTAAGATTGATGTTTTGCTGCAGCAGCCAAGTGTAATCAAAAATATGCTTTACACGAGTGACATTAGTGATTGCTGAGAGCATTGACAAAACTATCTACCACTTGTGCACAAAGGAGGCTACGTTGTGATTGACTATAATTTGGGATATTAAAGTAATTTTTTAATCTTCTATCCATGAGCTTGAAACAATTTATTATTTACTCCATCCAACTGAGGATACACTGTCACCATGTCATTTCGAAAGTATTTGATTGGGACAATATTATGTTTACATATAATTCGAGATTTCTCTTGAAAAACGATTAAATTCATGTTAGAGATTGTATATTACAAGGCACAACCTATCTAGAGCATCAGTGAACACCATGTTATCCAAAGTATAGAAACAATACAGAGGAGACAGGAGTTTCATGGATTATCCCTTTGTGAAGGCTGTAAGGTATTGCGATGAAATCTTATGCCCTATTATAAGATTGGTTGTAAATGTTTTTAATGGATAACAATGTGAGATCTATAGGAACCTTTTTTTCAAGAATTATAAAGAGAGATATAAAAATGTGGGTACATAATAGCAGTGTACATTCCTAACATGATTGGTACAGAAATTTTTGATATATAAATAAGAAATTAACAACCTCACGAGACTCTACAGAACTGCTATTTTTTAATATTAATTGGATCACATGAAAAAAATAATATATGAATTTAATTTAATAGTTTATATATATTATTTTAATGATTATGTTTATCTAAAATGATACAAAAATTATTAAATTTAGTAACACTATCGTCATCGTTTATCAATTAAAATAAAAAACGCATTGTTAAACAATAACATTTTAAAATCCATTATAAAAATCTTAAGTTATATGATATCTATTTTCAAAATTAATGTCTTTAATATAAGCAGAATTTTTTACATTATTGTATAATCTCATTGAAAGCTCTAATACGTTGTTTCAAAACAATATTCTCTTATAAGAAATAAAAAATTTTCTTAGTTAACGAAGAAAGTCTCATTGATTGTCTTCAAGAAATGCAAAATATATGATTAATAGTTCTTATTAATGATAAAGTACAACAATATTATTAAAACCAACTTTTGAAGTAATATATATATTATTTTTAATAATATGTAAGGTATTTAAAATCAGTGAATGAATTATAAGCTTTTTCAATCAAAAGAATAAATGTAATTTTCGATTTTTTCTTTGTTTCGTTAAGAGTTTGACAAGTTCGCAAACAAAATATCGCTTATCCACATTACTTTACATTTCAAATTACAAGTTTCAATAATTATTTTATTTATTACCTATTTTTCTCTAAGCAATTAAGTATCAGAAGGACTATTTTGGTTCCCTTAAGATTACAATTTTTCTTCGAATAACTATTTAAAATGTGAATATCTTATAAAGAATTCATATTACAAAAATATTTGTATAAATAACTTAATAATTAAATGTTAAATCACTAACTCAAAATAATTTCCATGTGCATTAAATGCTAATTATTTGATACAATAATAAATAGAATAACTGAAAAATATATTTTCAGAAATGTCATACATTCAATCAACAAACTTTAAATAAAAATGTTCAAATCAACTTTCTGACAAAAAGTTTTACTACATGAGATCTATCTTTTAATTAAGAAAAGAAAGAATATGGATAGAGAAAAAAATTGAAAATCTTTTTAGTTGTTCTTGTAAAATTCTACTGTAACTATATTTAATAACATTAATGTCTCAAATTTTTAATTTTAGAAAGATTTCTGAGAAAAGTATCACGTAATCTATGTTAGCAACTTCTTGGTAGTAAAATAAAAAATAAGCTAATTAGAAACTTTACAAAAAGATTAAATTACCTTTTAAGAGTGCAGAGAAAGCTTGCTAAATTGTATAGAAGCAAAATTTTGCTATTTTTTCAAGAGTAATTAATACATAGATAGACAATTTTGCTTCCTATTAAATCAGATACATTGTAATGCTAATTATCTATATTAACTTATTAGAACAAATGTCTTAATACTGTCTTTTAATTAATTTTTTGTTGAATTTTTCACTATGTAAGATTAATAATGAAGAATTGAATTAATGAATACAAAGAAAATTTCGTTCCTTCTAAAATATTTAAATTGAAGCCTTTAAAAAACTGTATTAAATGAAAATCAATACTTTTTAAAATTTAAAGTTAATGCAAGGTTTTTGAGTTTACTGTATTGTGTTTCTAATTAAAATATTCTTTCAAATTTTACTATATAAAGAGAAACGCAATATTTTGGGTAGCAAAAGTAAATAAACATGCACAATATATTTGAAATATATAATCAAAATAAAATTAAATAAATGTTGTCTAGATGTTTCAAAGAATAAAAATATAATTGAGTGATAAAATGGAATAAAAGAAGTATGTGTAACTTAAATTCATTAAATTCATAATAAGAACCATAAACTATATTTTATAAAAAATATATATCTAATTTTAATCTTCAAAATTTGCTGATTGTTACATTAAATTGATTAGGAAAATGCATTAAGTGAGAAAATATTTTCAGAAAAACACTTTTGGAAGCTGTAAGTGTTTAAAAATATTTCAATAGTCAAATTTTTCATCATTGAGAGAAATAAAATTTTAACTAGATTATGCAAAGTAGTTTTTATTAATTTAAATGAAAAAGTTTGTAAATTTAAGAATAAAATCCTTTGTTTAAAACGTAATTTTTCAATATCTAATCAAGTTTTCTTTTTCAAATTTAGATAATTATATATTTAACTAATGAAATGTACTTTTTCACTTAAATTTTGTTTTGCAATTTTATATGAACATGAAAGAAACAACAAAATAATAAGTAGCAAAATGGTAAAATATTTTTTTTTAATTTTTCGATCTCTTAATGCATTTAAATGCATCTTACTTTTATATACCATCTTAAATAAAGATATTTGAATTAATTAATGAATATCTGAAATTAAATAAACTTATAACTGTTGTAGTTAGACTCGGTGATAATAGGAAAAAACCGAGTTACCCAGGTTCTTAGAAATAGTGGAGATTAAATGAGAATATATTAGAATGACACAATTTAAATAATAATATTAATAATGTAATTTTATTGGACTACTATTTACATTTAAATATTTACAGTTTATATTTAAAGATTAAATATCTTATCAACATATAAAAGCATATTTATAAAACATTGAGCGGCCAGTGGGTCCTGAAGAAGAGATTAAAATGACTCACCCCCTTTGTGTAGCGAATTTCCCTTGGTAGGTCAGTACAGTTGCTGATACACTTTCTTTAGGCTCTCCTTTCATCATCGCATTGCTCCAGTATCACCCCGTCTGTTCCATGTCTCTCATTTGGGTAAGTCTGCTTCACCTCTCCACCAATTTCACTCTATCATCGGGGAACTATATTTCCATCTCATCGAATTCTTGGTTCTCCCATATCTAATCGGGGTCACATAGGTCTCAATCCATATCCCTCGTCGGAGGCTTAGCGTCTTCCTCGGTTCAACTCCTTTATTTTATTGTTGTTGTTGTAGTTCTATCATATCATCATCTGAGAATTCTGAAATCTGAATCAGAATCTGAATACTGAATCTGAATACTTCTCCATCTTCAACTCCTTAACTTTTATTGCACTCATATCTCCTCCCATTTTCTTCTATTGGATATTTTCTTGTATCTCATCGGTGTTAGGCTTCCAGGGAATGGTCAGAAATCTCCCCTCCAAAACCCTTGATTGGCCACACACAAACAAAAAGAGAATATTTTAATTTCATATGGACCACCCATACATCCCAAGGGGAAAAGGACCCTGGGATGGAAAACTGCAATAAACTTTAAGTGCATTTTTCGGGTGCCACTTTGAAATATATAGTTTTATTTCTTTATTACCCTTGTCTCTTTATATTGCAATTTTTATGTTTCCTTTCTTTTATATTTTACAAAACTACTGCCGAGAGGAATTGTTACAGAATGTATTTACAGTAACATCTGTTTCCTCTGCGGCTCCTTTTATGTCGTTTGCACTACGACATATAACCATTTTTAAATTGCTTTAAAGAAAATAATTTCTTAAAGAGCATAATGAAAATGTATGTAATGGAAAATTTGCTTTCAAAATTTTTTATTTTATTTTTTTATTCATTTTATTTATTTTTAATTTTTCTTACAATGTTGAAGAATAGCTTGAAGGTAATATCTTTCAATCTACATAAAATTCAAAACAATGTGAAAAGTAATGTTTAAAATTCAATATTGAATTCAGTAAATTTAATTATATGTTTTATTTAGAATTTCGCTTTCTATCATTATTATATTTTAAGTCAAATTTATAATATTCATTTACTAGTTTTAAATTTAAATTACTTGATAAAACTCGTAAAAATTGTATATCTACCTGTAAGAAACATTTGGAATCTATACATGCATTTACATATAACTAAGAATCATTATACTTAATTAATTAGTTAATAAGTTTTATTTTTTTCTCGGAAAAATTCATAAATTAATTTTTTATCTTAATTTTCGTATATTTTTTATTAGAGACTGTTAAAAAATTATTAAAAATTTTTGATTTTTATAAGGTTAAGAATGTTTTGCATTCCTTTAATAAAAAGAAAAATTTTCATTGAAAGCAATTATAGTTGAATGCGGAAGATAGAAAGTCAATTCCACATTCTGTATGCTGACTGTCAATCAGATTAATTGAACGATTTAATTAATACAGTCAGTATTTATCATGTAGTTGTAATTTATGATCTAAAAGCTTATACATTTTTAAAGAAAAATATTTTCAGAATAAGTTTAAAATTTATGACATAATAATGGTGGTACATGCAAGAATTCAGATTAATATTTAAATAATATGTAACATTGAATAAATTTTGAAATGATAAATCATCTTAAAAATTGTACTTACAAGAAATTCGTTTATATTTTTCTGTTAAATTAATTCCAAAATACATAATTTTAAGAGACATAAATTATTAATTATTGGCTATAATAATATTAATCATCTATAATATTATAATGCACTATCGTTTCTACTTTCAATAATATTTTTAAGTTACAATTGTACACTAGAGACCTAAACTCTGCATTATTCACCTAAAATATATTAACTATGCAAGAAATTTTAAACATTTCTAAGAATGTTTTTAATTTAGCTTTCTAAATCACTTACAAAATATGACAATAAAGTTATAATCAATTTATTTAGTTCAGTAATAAAGTACTTTTTAAAACGAAATTATTTCATATAGGGAGAAACAGAAATAGAAAAATATGGTTTTAATCAAACACTAAACTTCATGTCAAATATACGATGCATTGATGTTCTGAGTATCGTCTATTTATTAAAAGAAAAGGATATATAGGTGAAGAATAAAAATTTAAGATAAATAGCTAATAAAAATTAATTTATTTTTAAGAATTTTCACACAATGTGCGTAAAAAGGAATATTTTGTCATGATATATTTAAAACGAAATCATTTCTTGTACACTTTGTTTAAGTTTTCTATAGAAATCGTAATGATTCCTTGCTTTATACTCTATCTTTGTCTCAAATTATTTGCAATGTAAGAATTCCAGCGGTTGACATTGCTGTCATCAATCCAAAATAATGAATTAATTTATCTAATTCAGATTTCAGTTGATTGGCTTGATGAAAAGAATAGCAATATATTCATACTAGTGGTATGAATGCATTGCTATTCTTTTATTTATGTATGAGTGTGGTTACATGATACATGTTCCTTCCCAGATAATTTCTTTTAAGAATTAGTTAATTTATTAAAAGCTATTTGAATGCAAAAGTACAGCTGTATTTTCAAATGTATTCAATATTTTTACACTTTATTTTCTATTTTCAGTGATGGCCTGCTACGAGAACAAAGACTTTCACCCCTACAAGGGAATTATGTGTGATAGCAGTTTATCTAACGGGTTATTTGTAATTGAGAAACAGGGACCAGTCATAGGATGAATTGACTTTTGGGATGACTAAGCTTGCCATCCCAGAAATATCATTTCACGTGGAGGACATTGTGATCACTACATATTTTGCGTACCCCCTCTGAATTAGCAAATACACTGTTGGGTTGAAATTCGAACTCACTCCGATCGCGAAAACGGACTTCATAACCAACAAAATTACAGTGACATATGTTATAAATAATTTTCTATATGTTGTTAATGATCTAAATTTATTTTTAAAATTATATTTTGCAATAACATGATAATTTAAATAGATAATTATTCAAATTCTTATATTTTTATTGTTTTTTATCAAATAATAATGTATTCTCAATTTTCTAAAATTTACTATAACAAAGGATATAAAATCATATTATATTTATGATTTTTTAAAATATCAAAAACCAGTAAATATGAACAGTTATAAGATAATTATAACAATTAATGAATCAGTAATAATCATAATACAAAATTTTTTCGTCTCATGGTTAAACAAAATTATTTTATATGAAATATAATTCAGAAATTGATATTAATTCTACAATAAAAAAAGATTTAAGACATATTCTAAAAATATATAATAAATTTAAATTTCTTTTTAGGAAAGTTTCATACATAAATTTTCAAAAGTATGTTTATCCGATCCCGTATTTACATTTTTGTAGATTTAAAGAGGAAAATTGAGTTCTGGGGAATTTAAAGACTGACAGAAATATTTAAACAAATGAAGAATAAAAAAATTTAACATTTGAGATAAAACAGTTTCCCAAGATAAAATAATAAATTGAAATCGTTAGTTTTTGCTGATTTTTTTACTTATTGATGCACAATTATTTCATTTTAATTCAAAATAACAGACTTAATCAAATTATTATTTGAAGCTATTAATTTATTTCTGATTTTTTCATTAATTACACTAAATATGAACAGAAATGTTGAAGATGTTTTAATTTTGAGTCACTTAATGGATAGAAATTTATAAAAATTTAAAGCTGATATACAAATGCATTTACTTAACTAATGCATTTTTGTGCACTAAAAAACTAAAAAAGCCCTTTTCAAAGAAAATTGATTTCTCTAAGGAATTTATTCATTTAAGTAATAAAATTCCAGAAAATAAACGACTAAAACTTTTGCAAATTAGTTCAAAACACATTGTTTATTTTGTTAAAATAGAGAAAGTTTTAAAATTTGTGCATTTTGTCTGTTTGTATAAAAAAGTTCAACAAATGGACAAAGTAGAAAATTAGAAATACGTTGAATTTTAAATAAAAGTGGAAGGATTTTTTACTTCAACGTTAAGAATGGTGTTGATGATTCCATAAGGAATAACTTTTCAATTTATAAACAGAGCTTTAACTAACACGATATATCAGTATTCATCGATTGATAACACCCTTTCTTTATCCAAAGCAAATATCTATAAAAATATTTCAGCTTTTACACGTATGCAAAATTTGGTTAATATTTTTTGTAAAAATGACTTAAATCATTTTATGTAACATTTTTGAAATTCGGAATTTAATTTAGAGGACATTTTTCTGATAATGATCAAGGTATATAAAAAAGTATATGCATGTTACTAAGTTGTAGAATTGAAGTTTACAGAATTTTATTTTGCATGGAACACATTAAAATTCTATAAAGAGATTTCATGACAAATCAACTTTTGTATTTAAATTTATTCTAAAGGTTCCAATTTAAATTATTTTACGAAGAAAATCAAATTTTCATTCCAACTGGTTAGATTTAATTAAATATACTGAAAAATAAACAATTATTTGGTCATTTAAGCTATTTTTAAATACACATTTATTTAAGATATTTGAAAAGTGTTCATCATTTTTTCATAAAATATATGAAACACTATAACTGAAGTTAAATATTAAGAATAAAATCTTTTAAAAATTATATATATTTATATATGTAAATAGTAATAAATATTTTTCTGTAAATCTTTTCACCTGAAGAGCGAAAATAAATATTACTATTGAAATAATCATGTTATGATAATTAAAATTTAACTAGATTTTCATTTTAGTTGATTTTAATCCTGAATTTCCTAATATCATGCAGATTGAAAATATCAAATTAATTTTAGAATATAAACCTATGAAAATAATTAAAAATAATTCCTACGTGTTACTCGAAATGTGTCAATATCTAATTTAAACTTACTTACATATTTCAAAAAGCAATCAGCAATCATGAAAAAGTTTAGATTTTTTTCTAAAAAGTGAATATCAAATGGATTTCTAGGCACAATTTGAACACATATGGGGTATGTTTTATGGTGTGAGACCAGAAGTCCTTTTTTAAAAAAAGTATAATTCAATCACCTTTTTTATTTCAGATTTATAAGCAAAGTTTGTATCATTATAAAGAGTTTTATATTGTTTGATAAAACGGTACACAGTTGTCATTAATTATATGGCTGGTAAATAACTTTAATGCTAAAACAAATTTTCATTTTTTAAATAGTGAACATAGTACTATTACTCCATTTAACTATCAGAAGCAAAACGTCAACAAGTAGTTGTTATCTCATCAATCACTTTGATTTTGTAGTCTTGAGAATATTTTATTATTATTATCATCCTACATGCATCACGTCAGAAATTAATTCCATTCTTTTATATTGTAGAAATTTCAGTTTTATATTAATATTGATCTATGACGGATAAAGATAGTTTAAATATTGAGAGAAGGTTAAAATCACTTTTGAAAGTCTAAAAAAATAAAAAAGCCAAAACATATACAAAAATTAATATATATGAGCCTGTTAAATTAGACAAATGTATTATCTTATCAATGAATTTATGTTTCAAAAATTAAATTTGTGTACGCCTAAATTTTGAAAAAAACAATTGTTTTCTTTTCATTTTATTTAATTAATATTGAAATGCAAGGTTTTTATTTATTTAATAATAAACACTTACATAAATATTTTGGATACATAATTTTACATATTGCATTAAAATTATTAAGAGTGTTCCGTCATCTTTTCCAATTTCAATATTTGACTGATATGGAGTAAAACTCAAAATTGCATTTGAGATACTCAAATATATTGACCATTAACTTTTACCGTTAAAAACATAATAGAGGTGCCATTTTGGCAGTTTGTAGCAATTTCTTCTCTGAAAAATGAGTTTGTTTATGTTTGAAGCTTGTGTGTGAGGGTGTTATTCGTTATATAAAATGAAAGTTAAATGAATATAAATAACGACCAATACAGCTGCTATGTTTATACATTTATTTTTTCAGAGAGATTTAATGATTTTTTTCATATTACTATGACATAAAAAAAATAAAATTTCTAATTGAAGATCATTTTAGTAATATCATGCTAATCTTTAGAAACACTTAGCATAAACATTTTAAGTAAACACTTCAATTTTTATTCTTGCGAGATTAATTAGGTTAAGGTATTTCTTTAAGAACGAATTAAAATTTTAATGTGTAGATGTGGCAATAAAAGATTTAGAGTATAAAAAAATAAGCAAATTTAATACGATAATTACAGCTCCGAAATATCAGAAAAAATAACAAAATACTTGTATTTTTTCTTAAAAGTTGTATGCAATGCATAGAAATAGAATACTTTTATTCATTCTCTATCTGATATATGATGATTTCAAATTTTTATTTATATTTTAATAATTTTACTTCAAAAAAGAATATTTTTAATATGGTATCCATAAAAATAAAGGAAAATAAATAATTTAAAATTTGAGTAAGGATAAAATCCATCATCTTAGATATTTTTATAAATTAATTAATATTGATAAATAATAATTAACTAATTTATAAATGTTTCTAAGATGTTAGATTTCATCCTTATTCAAATTTTAAATTACCTTTTTCCTTCATTTTTTTATTATTTATCAATTAATATTGATAAATAATAATTAATTGAAATTGAAATTAATTGATAAATAATATTAATAACTTTTAATCACTTTGCAGTATTGCGATTTATAAAGTCCAAGGATTCATTGTTATTATTTATTGGAATACTTTGGCGATAGTTCAGAAATCTTCATCATCAAGTACTAAATAAATTAATTATACTAATATTAGTTTTTTATTTAATGTGAAAAATAGAATCGTAGTTTAATTTTCTGACTTTCTTGACACATTTAATTTTAAGGATAAGGAAAACATTTGGGTATAATATTTTTAAGATAATAATAATAAGCATAGTACTTATACATAATAATTGATTCGATTGACAAAACATAAGGTTGAAATTTTTAAGTAAAACGCAGTAAAATAAAAATAAATTGTCTTTTGAAGCAAAATTAATGAATAAATAATCTTCATTTATATAATAGATTTTATTTAAGCAATCATTTTATTTTTCGTATTTCTAAAATATCTTGTCTTTAAAAGATACAACATACGCATTTTCAATCTATTTAATGCATTTCCAACAAAAAAATACACAAAAAGTAAGTTCTCAAATTATTTTGCAATTCAAAAGAAATAAAAAATTTTAGAAATAAATAAACTGTATTCTTGTTAAAATATACTATAAAGAAAATATTTAAAAGCATTTCTCAGAAATTGAACAAGAAATAGCTTTTGAGGACACGTGAATCACTTTCTATGAAAGATAAATGCTCTTTTGAAAGTTTTTTTCTTTATACTTTATATTTTGTAATTTTCATTTTAAAAGTTTCCTGAATCATGCAGACAGGTAAGTATTAAGCGCACTTTTAATGCTTTTTAGGTTTGACATTTTTAGTAATAAAAATTTTACATTTAAAGGTAAATTAAATTAAATTTTTTTTTAACTTTTATAAAACAGAAATTTGAATTTAACTAAAATGCCTTATTATATATTCTTTTATAAAATATTATTATATAAAATATTTCAATCGTTGAAGAATATTGTATTCAGATTATTTTGTTACTTCTTTTTAAAATTACTTATGTGAATATTGTATATTTAATTAAGCATTTTTCATAAAACAATTTTCAGACATTTTTTTTTATTTCGTAAAAGTACTTTCAAAGCTAATGCTTTATATTTTATTAATTTTAAAATTATGATTTAATAAAATTTAATTTTGTTAAAATTAAATTCAAGTAAAAATATTTAAAGAAAAACTTCTTTTATCAGATATTTCAGTTATAAATTTTGTAATATCTTATCTTTATGGCCAAAGAATATTTCTTTACTGAATTTAAAGTTACTTTAAATATTAGAATGTAAAATTTACAATTTTATTTTTCAAAACTGAAAAAAGATTTTTTAATGAATATTTTTAAATGAAACTTACTTAAA
>JAPDSC010104151.1:0-24601 GCA_026290005.1 Latrodectus geometricus
AAATTGTAAAAATAAATATTTTAAATCCACTGATCTAATATTTACTCGATATGATAAAATCACTGTATATGTGAGCATGAATTGGTGCAAATATAAGGTGAATATAAAATATTTCATTTATGTTTAAATTAAAATTCACACATATGTATTAGAAAACATTGTATAAAAGGAATCCTTTATGATCTGTGAAAAAAGTATTTTAAAATAAATGTTTTTATAGTTTTTGCACCAGAAATTCAATTTTTTAAATTATTTGTTTTGTGATTAAATATAAAAGCATATGCCATTGCTAAAGACATTGAATTCGGTAGACGAAATTGCGTCCAGCTATACATATTAAATTATTTTTAAATGCCATGGTATTCTGATTGGTTAGGGTTACAATGATCTGGTTGACTTTCTATTTTTGTTAAAAGGTACTGATTTCGAATACAGACCTAACTTACGATTAATTGTGTTCATTTATGGCGACTGAGCCACATAAAATCCGTCGTTGTCGCAATGTCCTTCGTGTGAAAAGATATCGCTTGAGCTGGCAGGTCAAATCTTGGAGCCTCCTGCATGGTTGCTGCTTCTAATTAACGAAGACTCATCCATACTTGTGACATTTGAGGGCTCTCGCCTTGAACCTAGCTGGATCTCAATCCTTCTTCAACGCTCCACGGTTTTAAAGACTTTAGCATTGGGTGTGTTAAGGGAACGATAATGATTTAAAATATACTGAAAAATTATTTAGAAAGACATACATTTAAACCATTTTATTGATGTTTCCTTTAAAATATGTTTATTGAGCTATTGGTTAACTTCAGTTAATGAAATTTGAAAATCTTTTTAAGACAGACAAAGTAAATTAATGAAAATAACTACAGTAAAAAATCGCACCATAAAGTCTGTACTTTTTTGTAAACTTGTCAACGATTATTCTCGCATTTTTATTATTGTATGTTAGGAAACTTGAAGAACATATTAGAAAAGTGCTAAAAATTTAAATTATTGAATTCGTTATTCATAGATTTCCTAAAAAAGCTTCAAAATAAATTATTTAAATGAAATTTTACATTTATTTTTCCTGCTTACATTTTATACCTTCAGTAATTTCCATTTTGTTGAAAATACACATATAATTATTCATTCAAGTTATTTGGAATTCCATGTTTATTATTTATAAATGTTTTTCTTTAAAATACTCTTGTTCTTTATACATGTATTTATTAAAGTAGTACGGCAATTTATATTTTAATTTTAAATGTGTGGTTATATTTAGTTTATTTCACAAATTGAGAGAAAGAATTTCCTGCACATTTCAAACCTTTAAATAATGTTTTCTAATTATGTAATATAATAATGGAAAATGTAAAGGAAAAAAGGTAGAGATTTGTTATTAATTGTTCTTAGTAAATTAACAATATCAAAGTAAACGTTATCTATAAACAATTTTTTTTTTTTTTTTTTTTTTTTTTTTTTACAGAATAAAGTATAATTTGTGTTTTTGCAATACAATACATCCCTAATAATAAATTAAACATCATGTTATGTCATTAAAAGAATTTTACACATCATCTAGAATCATTTGTATTATATAATAATTAAATACGATATAATATTGTTAAGGAACAACTTATTGTTATATTTTTAATTGTTATATATTTATTTTAAATTCGCGCGTTAGATTGAAATAACATACACAAAATATACCTATAAATGTTTCCTTTTTCTTACCATCTTCTTTTACAGAAAATATATATTTTAATATTTATCTCAAAATGTGTATTGTTATGTGCATCAGATATTTGAAGCTTTTACCACCCCTAACATGACGATTTGAATGTGTTTCTCAAGTGGATCAATATACATACACTCTTAAATCATTAGGCCTTTTATCACTGTATCTGTCTAAGTAGAAATAGATATTCTTAGGAAAAAAAGTGCTTTAGTCATTATTTATTTTTATTCTTAAGTAAATAATGATCAAAGTCTGTTCCGAATGCACTCATTTTTTTAAAACACTTCTAAAGTTAGAAAAAAAAGGCCAAAATATTTTTTTTTTTCATTTAGGTCTGTATGTTCCTACTGATCATCAGAATACTGAATGTTTTTTTATTATTATTTCGTAATTAAGTTCCTAGTGCTAACTTTAGGAATCGTTTTACTTTATTTTTCTAAGGTGAAGGATGATTAATTAATGTACTCCGAATAATAAATTATTTTAATTTTGCAAATATATCATTTTATTTTACTCCCAAATTGCACTCAAGCTATATTTCTAATTCAGCTGTTTTTAAAAAAATCGTGTTTAGAGAAGCTTTAACATCTTCACAAAAAACTTGTAATCATTTTCATGATTTTTATAATGTTATATGAAATGATCGGAAAATAATATATCTTTTATTTTATTTGTTTACTATAACCATTGTATGTGGTGAAAATCTACTTCATCAAAACAATTGTTGTTTTTAAAATTAAAAAGCTGGAAATGAAAGAGAAAAATTACATAACTTGTAACACAAATTCATAGGAACACATGAAACAGTTCAGATAATAGATTTAATATTTTAGAGTTTATAAAGATTTGCAAACAGTTTTTAATGGTGCATTTAAACATTGGGAAATTTTGTAAAATTCATAGTTATTAGAAATATAGGAAGTATACCATTATTTTATTATGAAATAACTGTATGTATATCAATATTAAATTATGGATAAAATAAGGACAAATATTTATTTCAAGAATTTTGTAAAACTGATTATTGCCCTTCAGATGAATATCCATAAGTAGTTACCCCTTAAGATTCTCAAAAAAATATGAAATAACAACTTAATATTATTCAATAAATATTAGAATTTTCAAATTTGAAATCTTAATTAACAAAAATAAAATTAACATTTGGATATGATGTTTCTTATGCATATACATACATAAAATATAACATGTATATTATTGGAATCTCTTTTACAAAATTGAAACAAAAACTTGTTATAGTTTGACTTCATATATTTTATAATGTCAATGATCTAAATTTTATTTATTAATTGATGTACACTGATATATGTGTCTTAAGATTTTAGATTTTAGCTTTAAATTTATAAGAATATAAGGTATACATTTCGATCCTTAATTACTACCCATTTTGATATGCTATGTTTACTATAAATATATATAGCTTCTGCAGTGTTAATGAACGTTGATAACAAAACATGGGTAATCTAGTAGCATAAATATATCTCAAGAATGTTTCTAAACCATCTAAAATAAATATAAAAATTAACATATGTATTTTATATATTTATAACAAATGTATTTTATATATTTATACATAACATAATAATCTTATGTTTACATACATTATTTTATATGTTTATTATTTAAAGTTATATATTTTTTTATATTTATTAACAAATGATTCCATATTTGCAACTCATATGTTTACAGATTTTAGATTATCATTCATAATTATTATCTACCATATCAATCACTAATTATTAATTTAGATTACTACAGCAAATGAACTACAAATGTTACTCTCTGATTTGTTACAATAATCAAGAATGAAGAAAACATATTTAAAGAATTTTATATGAAATAACTTGTACGTGTTATATCTTGAAACTCAATGCTGTTTTTTTAAGCTGCAGAATTTTCATGCACTTTATTAATAAGTTATTGTATATTGATTATTTAATGGAGCGCAATACTTAATGATGAGAATTTTATTTAAAAATATCAAAAATTGATTATTCATAACGTGACAAAATTATAAAACTTTAGTAACTAATTTTTATCAATTATAATATCGAATACCATGTTTATTAATTTCGTATCATACTACAATAACAAATAATCCATAAACAAGGATATATAGCCGCCTACTCTGTCTAGTGGTCAGCATTCCTGACTGCGGCCTGGATTCGAATCCCAGTCGGGGCATGGATGTACTTTCTCTCTCCTGTCTTTGTCCTTTCCTTGTATGAATGGGCTGTGAATGGTTGCCTGCCCTATAAACGGGTTCCTATGGCATGTGTGTACTGAGGAAGTCGGACTCAACACCCAATTGCGGTTAAGTTGAAAGAGTGGAACAGCGCACCCATACTTCCAGCCTGGCGGCACTCGACAAAAAAAAAAAAAAGATATATAACAAATTATTGAAAGCATATTCGGTATATATAATAATATTTAAACACATTTAAAGAAATACTGTTGAGAAGTTATAAATATGTTTTGTATTTGAAAATAATAATTAAACCATAGTGATTATGACATTTGATTAGTATTTAAGATTACTTCTCTGTAAATACAAAGGATTTTTAAATAGCAGTTTTAAAATATTAGTCTAAGTAATAAAGAAAATTTACATTCGAAAAAGCAGAGAAATATATAAATACAGCGGTGCCAAAGGAGAAATTATCCTTCAACAACATGAAGTGAAATACATATGAGTTTATAAATTGTGCATCAAATTAATTACTATTGAAATGCACTTATAATTGACATTTTTAAATGTAGCAACCTTAAAATCTAACTTATTTCCTTCTAACAATTATTATTTCTTTTGACCATTTTTCTTTATAAATTCAATTTCTGTGAAAAGCTTATTTTGTAAACTACTCTTGATTTATGCAAATGTCAACATTAGATCACACAAGTGGTTGCCTAATTCTTTTACGTTGCAAATTTCGTACAACGGTTAAGCTCTATTAAAGGCTGTTGACTTTAAGCTCTTCTGTATTGTATCTTTTTTAAATTGTGTTGATGCTTAACGAAGTTCGTAATTAATGCTAGCATTTAAACGTGATGGAATTAATGTTTTCCTATCCCAGGAAGATTAATTTCGGTTATCCTTCGCTAAATATGTATTTAAGATAATATTTCATTAAAGTGTCACAGAAAGTGCAGACTGAGATAACTTAAGGATAATATTGTTGAATAATTTAAGAAAGACCAGATTTTTCTAAACTTTAATAGCTACACCATTGCTTACTTTCTACTGGTAATTTGAGTAGTAAAATAACTTCAGAATTTGACCTCTAATATATTCCCAAAATTGAAAACAGCATTCATCAATAAATGTTAAAAATTTATTTGCTTTACATTTTAGTAATATAATAAGGAAAAACTTCATAAATGAAAAATTTATTATACATAGTTTAACAATAATTTAAATTAGAATATTATAACAATCAAAGCATTATTAAACATACGGATAATTATTTTTTAGCTATAAGAGTTTTATATGATTTATATAGAAAATGTTTGAGTCGAATTAATAAGGTGGATGGAAAAAGTTAAAAAAAATATTTAAAGTAAATATATTAAAATGAAACAATATAATCATAGATTTAAATTCAACCATATATTTGTTTTGTAAAGAGGTGTCACAAAGAAGAAAACATTAATTAAAATATGGTGTAATAACTTTGTATGAGTAAAATGTTATTATAAAAGAAATTGTGCATAATATAATCATTCATAAAAAAATTGTGTTTATATCTATACTAATTCTAATTAAAAAATAAAAGAAAATGTAAAGAAAATTACCATAAAGGAATTATTTTATATTTTTAGTTGCTGATTCTAGTCTGTTTGGTTACATTACGTCGCAATATATATTTTCTTTCTACAAATAAAGAGTCTCATTCTTTTCGGTCTAGTTTGAATGTGACAGATAATTTCCCCAGGAAACATTTTAAGTACTATATTTCTATACCTGTTAATAAAAGGAATTATTACCGCCCCATGCTAGACAATTAGTTTTGGAAATCATAATCAAAATATCTAAATGTGGCATCAAATTTTTCCCTGATGGTAGCAAATTCAATTCACTTACAGATTGAAACTACAAAAGTTAAATTTTCCTTATGACAAAGTAACCCAGAATTATGCACCATCTTCAGAAATGAATTACTTGCAATTTATGTTTGTCTAGAGTCCATTCTGACTGAAAATATTTATAACAAGTTTTAAGAGTTTAAGGATAGACCCAGATATAGAGCAAACGCATTGAAAACAAAACAAGTAATTAAAGCTTACTCAAGCTCTTTTCTCAACATGATTTTTACATGTAGTGGATTCCAAGTTGAACGTTTCGGTATTAAAATGGCAGGTACTAAGGAGGATTGTAGATATTCAATCGCTTTTTTTCAAAGCTTACCTAGTTTAAACTATTTTTAAAAAAATATTTAAAATTATGAATTGATTGGTAACCCTATCCACTCATGGTATTGGAATAGTAAACGAGGTCTGTCTCTAACACTCTCATGTGATCATCTGAAATATATTCTTATATATTTTAAGGGTGAGCGAGTAATTCTGTCTTTCTTTATATAAAATGTGATCAACACCAACCCTCGACCAATCACATCGTGGGTTTGCTGGGTATCCTTTAGAAGGGAATTTGTCCCTCCTCACTTCTTGTCTTCGATTTTTTAAAGATCTGCGGATTCATGGATCTTGTATGATCTCGTCAAATGGGCAGGAGAGTAGCAAAGTAACTTTCTTTATTTAAATGAATCAATTATTTCGTATACATACATACATACATTCATATATATATAATATAATATAATATAAATGCCAAATTAATATATTATTCTTGTAAAAAATTACAAAAATATACATAAGTTAGTAATTGATTGCATTTAATAGGGTATAAATAAAAGTTTAAAATAATTTTATGGAAGTATTTGTTTTATTTTTGACAGTAAATTATATGACCTTAAGAGTTATCTTTGGAATTTAAGATTTTAGATCCTATGATTTCAAAACTGGTACGTTACTTTATATTAGTCATATTATAAATTCGTTTTGTAAACATTATAGGGTACCTTAGAATTTATTTAAACTAATTTTATCTTGTTTTATTTTTGTTGCTTTGGGATTTTCACTGTTTAATTTTGCATTATATTATTTACATCATTCTTTTGTTTTAACAAATCAAATACATTAGAATAGAATACAAATAAATGATTTAATTACCCTTATCTATCTTTTAAATTTATGAATACTTACTCGTAAGCAAAAATAGTTTTTTTTTATATTTTTATTATAGCAATGAATAAATTTCTTAAGTAGCAAAATGATTTAATTATGTATCAATATCATATTAAGTTTCAGTTATCTATTTGCACAGACTGGAATGAGAAAATTAATATCTTAAATGAAACCAGTGTAAAGAGTAATTAGTACTTAACCCACTGTATCAATAATTACTTAACCGATGAACGACTATTAACTAATTTATGAATAACTTATTATATTTGTATGAATAGCAAATGATATTAAACTAATTCCTCTGACAGTGGAAATATATTACTCAATTTCGATAGTGTAAATTTTATAGGTAAAGAACTTAATTTATATTTCATCTTAATGAGAGTTATCTGTTAATTAAATTTGAAACCTAAGTTACTAAATATTTTATTGTAATAATTTAGTAAAGGCTTATTATTTAAATAATATATAAAATGAGTGTTTATTATTGTGTCTGCTAATAACCCAGATTCTTACGATGTTCTGAAATGTTCCTAAGCTCCAAAGATTAATAAATAATTAAAATAGTAATGGCACATCCATTGAATAATTATTGAAATATTAGTGTTTCATAGGCTATGATTTAATCATTTATTGCCTTACATAGTCAAACAATCCTCCATTTATGATTATTACGATGTCTTAAAACTATGTATTCAAAGCTCTATTCAGTTTTTATCATTTATATTTCTTTAGAAATCCACTGCAAAATGGATTCAATTCGTAAAATTTGACTAGTTTCAATTTAATTATTAGTAAATAATAGCGTAAATTTAGGTGTAATTTGCGTGAAATAACATAAGATATATTTTACATTTTGAACTACAATAATATTATTTATAAATCTGCAATATTGTTATGACTTCAGGTTTCAAACATCGCATTTATTCATTTTTAAAGATGTCTTAAATATTTTTATTACATACTATCATTTATAAAATATTACCATTAAAATAAAAACATCAATAGATTTTGTTTTTTTATTGTTATTAGATATATTTCATAATAAACAAATTAACGTAAATATATTATTTAGCATTATTGCAAATATTTTAAGCTCAACAATTTTAAATTTCATCCTAGTTATTTTTTGCTGATACTAAAGTTATAATTTTTTATAATGTTTATAAACTGAATTAATGGAAACAAATTAATTGTTTTAAACCATGTGTTTATAGTCATTTTATAACTTCTTTCATTTCGTAAATTAGATTCTTATAAATTTACTGATACATTATAAAAAAGATCATATTAGATTTATGTCAGACACCCACAAAGATAAAATGTCTTATGCTATGTTGTTATTTCATATGTCTAAAAAGAATTCAATCCATCAACATCTGGCCATTCACAAACACATTTAAATTACAATAAAAAAGAAAAAAAAGGTAAAAACCAACATAAAACAATTAAAATTCTAAAATTTCAAAAGATTAAAAAAATGATTATAATCGTATAAAAAATGATATAAAAATAAAAAGTGATGGAAAAATGATTAAAATCGTAATTAATATGACATTAATGAAGTTAAGTGAAAAATATACTTTTAATAATAAAAAAATTCCTTATTTTCTATGAACATTTTTAAGAAAATTGTAATTTTTCAGTTACTAATATGTAAGTACAGTTGTTAATATTATTGTGCTATAGTTTTAATTTTAAATAATAATTTAATTAATATTCATTTATATATCCATGCAAATACATAAAACCTTAAATTGAATAATTATTCTATATATTATTTATTTAATAATGACATACATTTTTAATGCATTATTAATAAGTTCTTCTTAGACTACGAATGTGGTTTCATTCCATATTTATTTTGTCTGTATTTAAAATGTAACTTTAGCAAAGGAATGTAAATTGAGAGAACATATTTTTTTCTGGAATATTTCCTTATTTCATGAACAAACTCATTTAAATTATTCAATATTCGTATGCATAGAAAATAAAATCAGTTATTTAAATTATTGAACTACAATCAATATAAATAAATGAGTTGAGTAGTTTTCTTTAAAATTTATTCCAGAATATTTAAATTTTATAACGATTTGTTTAACTGAAAAGGAATAAATTATATTCGACAAAATAGAAGTGCTTTTATTTTTTTAATTTACTCAATTTATTAACTGATTATCAAAAGTAAATTTAAAATAAATTTATTAGCCTTCTAAACATATGTTGCATATGACATTTAACAGATATATTACATTAATTACAAATTGTATCATTTGTTCCAAAAAATACGTGGATGACTTATATCTTCGGCTTTTCAAAATCTGTATCTAAATCTCAGTTAAGTTTAACGGCCAAGATAATGATTTTAATCCTTGTAAGTAATCAATACAGTTTAATGTATGTGTGAGCAATTTTTCTTAAACTTTCTCTGCAATAATGTTAAATTTTCACTACTATGACCGAGTTCTTTATTCATGCTGATGAAAATGTTGATAGGTGTGATAATTTAGGTATGTTTGATTGAGATATTGTTATAAAATTTTCATAATCGTTATAATTATTTTTCCTATGATCAATTTAAGCTTGTGTTTCCTTTTAAGAATTCAATGTAATGAAATGACAAATAGTCCTTAAATTTAGATTTTCAACTTAACTTTATTAACCTACGTAGTGGTTCAGATTAAAAAAATATAATTAATTATAATTAGAAGGAAAATTCTAAATTTTGTATTCATTTATTTTTGTTACTTTGTTTTGCTTTAATTACTAAGTCTATGATTTATTTATTAAATGGAACATTTTTTCGACAACAAATCTTATGGCTGCATAACTTTCTTAGTTTTTTACCACCATATAATAACTTTTTTAATCCTAAATGTAGTACATATAATTTCTTCTCACTTACAAATTTTTTGACCAGTTGACTCCTCGAAAAGTTTATTAAGGATTGTCAATTAAATTTCTTTTTTATTTTTCAAATGAGCTTATGAAACTAAACTTAATTAGCTTTTATTATTGTACAGCCATTACATTAGTGAGAATGAAATTTTCTCTCCTTCACAAGTTTAAATTTGAATTAAATATTATCGGACTAATAAGAAAATAACAAAATACCTTTTAAGTTTTATAAACTATTTAAAAACAATATTGTAGGAAATATATGAAATAATAATTTATTCCAAAATTACGTGTTCTTTATTTTAAATTTTGAAATCTGAAATATAATAAAATTAAAATAAAATAATTGTTTGCCTGTTTTATTTTATTTTTAAATATCTAGGCTTATTTTTTTCAATAAGTTGTTTTATTAATTGTTAATTTTGATAAATAAAATTTATCGAGAAATACTTATACTTTTTAAAATACTAAAATAGATTTCGTAAACAACATATTTACACACAATAGATGATTGATAAATAAATATATGTACAAACATACATTGGTAAATATTACAAATTACCTGAATTTTATAATTTTAAAATTGTTTTTATTTTAAAAATTTAATTCATAATATATTTTTGAGAAAATAAAATTTGATTGCCTGATAGATTTCAGTCTTTTTTAACGACAGGCTCATTTAATACTCTAATATGAAAAATAACAGATTATTTTTAACTGTGAATACCGGGTTGGATATTGAATTTTAAATATGTTATCCTATAATAATTAGAATACGTGTATAAAAGGAAAAATGTATAATAATTGCAAATGAATTTGATACAAAAGAAAGTAACTTCATCTAATGATCGGTATGACATATATAAAGAGCCGTTAAAAAATCATATGTTTTAATGTATGCTATTTTTATATTTTACCGTTTAAATTTACATATTTTTACACAAGGAAGGTATTTGTGCATTACTTTGAAATCCGTTACAATGTAACTTTGAAAAAAAAATATCTTTTTCAAATGTGACGAAAAAAACTACTTTTTTGACATTTGTTAAAAGAAAAATATGTAACCAGCTGTAGAAGGAAAGATTCGATTGAAATGACTTTAATCAAAATTGCATGAAGTCCACAAAACAGACTAAATTATTGGTACTTCTACTCAAATTCCTCAGTACTACGATTGATACATTATTTGGAAAAGCAATTTTACATGATCATCCAGAAGAGAAAACCAAAATTCCCTTTGTTTTTTCTACTATTTTATCCATTTGCTTGCAGAAAATATGAGTTCACGTTAAAGGAAAGGACATTTTGTTAAACATTGAAAGTCATCTTTTGTGAACTTTAGGAAATATCTAATTTCTTCTAGTTCGAAATAGGAATTTTATTTCGTACAGGAAACTAATGTTGAGATTTCACAGTAGATTTCTCATTGTAAATCATTTTAAAAGTATATTTTCAAATTTAACGAATGCAATGTTTTAAAAAAAATTCAGTAAAAAATAAAATGATTTTTAAATTTTTGTATATGATGTCAATAGTTTAAGCAAATAAAAAATTCGTGTTATAAAAAACCGGATTTTTTTTTTTTTTTTTTGTATGCGATATTTTTCGTTTTCTTGAAAGCAAAATCTATTCAATATTTTATTTTTCCAGTTCTGCAACTGCAGAAAACTTATTCTAAATTTCTGTTGACCTCTGAATTTTAATTTTAATTTATTACTTTTTGAAATAATTATATATATTTTTAGTTAGTATATGTAAACTTATGAAATTATAAATTACTTTTTTCAATTTAATGTATCTAGTAAATTTGACTTTAGTTAACTTATAAGAGCATATTTATAGGACGATATAATAACTCAAATTAAAGAGTATACATGAATCAAAGCATTTCTTTGAAGATATTACAAAAGTTTCAGTAAGGATTTAAATATATTTCTTTTATTTCCTTAGTTATTAACCTTGAATTACTTTTATTGTATACATTACTTTAAAAAGCATTACTTAATCCAAAATATTTTAATTTTCTGTTTATTTATTTTCTGAGTTAATAAAAAGTTTTCAATCATCCTACCTTTTCTATATGTAGAAGGAAAATTAAAATAGCTGAAAATAAATGTTATGGAACATTTCAAAATTATTTAAAACAGCTGATACAATATGAAGTTTAATCTTTTCTTGATTCATTAAAAATATTCAATAAATCCCAAGCTTAATCAAGTGTCTACTTTTAAAAATATATAAGTAAAGAAACATGAATCTAAGTTTCTTAAAATTTTTTTGAATATGCCTACAGTGCTTGAAACTTTAAAACATGTAAATTTTAGTAAATGACACATTTTTCATTGTAATGTGACATTATTTTGAAAAATCATTTTTCAAGAAATTTCCTAAAAAAGCCAGTATATTTGTATAAGTATTTCTGAATAAAATTATGGAGGTATTTGAATTACCTGCATACTTGTCTATTCTTATTTCTACACAAAATTTTAAAATATTTTTTTGAAAAAATTATGCTCAATACTTTTTTTTTTAAATTTGCACATGTAAAATATTTTTCTACCATAATAATAGAATATATTTATTCATAAAAAGGCAAACACTTTCTTTATAAGGCTTATTAAAAGTATCTTTCAGTAAAGTCTAATTATTATTTTTTGTTTAATGCTTTTAAGTATTATACGAAAATTAATCAATAATAGAAAAGTAAAAATTAAATGTTTATAAAAAATTGTTTCGCACATTTTTATTTTCATTATTTGGTATTTGATTATAATCTTTATAAATACACCCAATAAATTTGAAATTAAGAAAGAATAATATAGTTTGTGTGGAGATGTTGTGTGTTTGATATGGGTGAGAGAGTGAATATTTCGTTTTTAAAATATTTCTTATTTAAGAAAGAATTATTATTTGTGTATTACCTAAATTTTAATATATTTTTACTGTCATTGTTAAACTTTTTCTAAATAATATATATTTTTATAAAAATGAAATACTTGTACACAGAAAATTTTGATCTACGTAAAAAATAACATGGTTTTCCAAGTTGAAAAAAAAAGGAAATTCCAAGGCGTTTATAATAAGGGACTCATATGTTAACCCATTCTCAAACATCAAAATGAGTTTCTTAAAAATATTTCAAAATGATAGAACAGCCATCCGATTGACCTGATTCAGCTATGACTGACCTTGAAATGTTTTTTTTAATATAAAAAACACTACATGAGAGCCTTTCTACTCCGATGATGAGAGTGATTGGGTTGTGAATGGCTTTTGTCGTTGATTCTAATAATTAATGGATTAAGGCATTTAATCATCCCAATATTCCCCAACAAAAAGTACAGATCTTGTTAAAGACGATTTTTAACAATTCTGAAATTTTGTATAGAATTTTACTAGTCTAGATATGAAAAAAATTTCCAAAAGTACACATTTTATTTATATTGCGCTTAAATTAATATTGTACTTTTATATAAACAATAAATTTAATAAATATTTATTTGCTTGTTTATTCAATTCTAGGCATCCTTTGCTTTTTATTAATTAAAAGAAATAAGATTATCAAATTAATTGCTTTGTATATATGTCCTTAATCAATGGATCCAAAGTTTTAAATACAAAAATAGCGTTTTTAATTCAATTCTTCTTTTAAAAATAGGTGCTTAGATAATAGTTCGAAGAATAGTTTTGAACTAGTTAAAAAATACCTTTGGGCATTCTCTTAACATTATTTTCTGTGTAATGTGACATGCCTCATCATTGAGCAACCTGGTTAACGCTAAATTTAGTAAAGCATTGGCACGCTTTGAAATTATTTTCGTTCTTATTTTAATGTTAATCATCAGTCTCCAAATAAATCTGAAATATTTTCTAGTAATTGAATAGAAACAATTGTAACATTGAATTTATGTCAAAAAACTACTTTTTTCTATTGAAATTAATTTCGTAAATTTTTATATTCATCAGAACAATATACTTTAAATTACTGGTCCTAGTCTAATTATTCCTCAAGAACAAAAAATGATCGTTGTGTGATAAACAATGTCCAATATACCAAATGAAACCAATCAACGGAGTAATTGAATGCTAGTTTAAAAAAAGTTTTCAAAGAAATATTGTTTTAAAATAATGATGTAAACTAAAAATAATTTTGAAAAATTCAAATTATTGAAATATTTTTTACTGAAATTAAATTAAAAAATAATATTTCTCCAAGTACCATAAACGTTATGAAAATAATTTAGAAGAGAGTACACTAAATATCTATTTCACAAAAATAGTCAGAGTTAATTATCTTCCGTTATATATCAATGTTGAAACGTACGCAATGATGGAAAACAAGTGAACTGAGCACTGATTGGAATTCCTAAAATTAACTTCTCCCAAGTTCTCTACTTAAAGTGTATGTTTATATGTATGTCTTCTATTTTCGTCTCATATACGATATGAAGTAAATACTATAAGCTATGAAAATACAAATATCTTGTCCTATACGCTTATTTTTTTTCAAAATTATATCTTTGTTTACGCTTAATGAACTTTTCTATACACGTGGAAAATATGTCTATCGATTGCGAATTTTTATTTTTCCACCCTGCGCAACTAAAAATATAATGTTTTTTCTTAATTTAAAATAATAAGATATAATTCCTTATTATTACGTAATACTTCGGAAATATAGTGTTTTCCCTTATTCATAGCTTAGTTTTTTTTTCAGTTAACTTGTACTACAATTTACATTACACAGTCTTGTAAACAGGTTATTTCATCCTTTTAATACCGCACGGTTGATTGTCGTTATGAAGTTTGTTAAAATTCATAACTTGTTACAAATTTAGGAACATTTTTTGGGGAATAGTGGGTTAATTCATGTTTTATAAATTTAAAAATTCCAAAAATTCCTAATAACAAATATGCATGTAGAAAGCATAATCGCTCTAATCTTTTTTTCTTAAGTTCTAAGTAGTGTAATGTTTGCCCACCACTCTTAGAGAGGAAAGTGCGGACTTTGATGCTATTAGCTACATAAATTAAAGATCATTTTTAAATGTTATGATTTTTTAGTTCCCCCGATTTTATCCATTTCAACATAAAATCAATTGTTCGTAGTTTTGTCTAAATTTTAAATCAAATGATGCAATATATTTTATGTTTACATCATTTATTAAATTGTTAAATTTAATAAATACAAATAGATATTTTATTTGAATATATTAATAATCTATTTGATATTAATTCTTTATTTGAATGAATTAAGTTTAACAATTTAATAAATTCAAGCAAAGATGAGTTTGTTCCTGCACATTGTAAATTGTATTTTTAAAATCAATTATTTGTGTGAATCAATTGATTTAAAATGCGCAAAAATACTTGTTACAAATTTAGATATTTTGGTGCGGATATTTTTTTTTTAACAAAGTGCGGATATTTTTTAACATGTGTCTATTTATCCAAAGCAAGCAAATAAAAAATTTACAAAAATCATCAATAGATTAGTTATTTATAAAAAAATTACGTACTGTAACAAAATAAGTTTTTATAATTTTAGTAAATTTTAGTATCAATTAATAATGTTTAAGCTTTAAATATAATCTGACTGACTATATAACTTCTGAATTAAAAAAATTCAATACATAAAATAAAAAAAAAATTATATAATAAAATGATCTTATTTTATGACTTTGAATTAATTTCAAATTAAATGCAAGTATAAAATATACAAGGATGGTTAAAATATATTTTTTAGAAAACACAAAATAAGCTCTTTAAGGAACAAATTGAGCATAATTATGATTACAGGTGTTGTGTAAAAATCACCACTCTTTGTCAGAAACCAACGAGCCTAATAAACTGTCTTCCGCAAAATTGTGAGACTTGAACAATTACCTTCTAACTTTAGCAACCGGAACTAAGTTGATGTAAAGCTTCGTTCCTTCTTCTTTTTCCGTAAAAAAAGAGAAATCTTTTCATTACTGCCAACATAAATTACATTAATTTTACTTCATCATTTCTCTTAACGGAAATATTTTTATGTTTAGAAACGTTTCGCACATTTATTTTTGCTCAAAGCAATTAGTGTTACAATTGAAAGTTATAAATTACTTGTTTTCTGTAAAACTAAAATGTAAAAAAAAATACTAAAATTAATTTTAATTGTTTCTAAGTTATTTGTTTAATTTAACTAATAAAAATATTGAAATTAAATTTGTATTTTTCATTTAAATTTAATTCATAATGAATACAGTCTTATATCATACATTAATAAACACAGATGATAAAATAGTAAATGCATTTTAAGTAATAATTATCTTTTAACACAATTATTTTCTTATTTAATCACTGAAATATCGAAGGAAATGAATGACTACAAATATTTAAAAAAATAATCTAACTATATAAATACAGACCTAAAAGATTTTAATAGTTTGAAATTAAATTTTAATACATCACAAGTCAACGTTTTTATGCTTATATTAATATAATAATCGATTTTCTTATTAATAAAATAATACTGTATGATTTATAAATAATGGTTTTGCTTTTAGATAAAATTTCATTTTTACATATCATAAAATTTTCATGAAGTCCCGATTTTTTTCTTGAGAGGTGTTCCATTTTTGTTTAGTTGAAACGCTTAAAAACTTTTATCAATTTTTCTTCTTATCATTGACAATTGAATCAACTAAAATGTGTTCCAATTTTGTTTTGAATTAGTGTAAAATAAATTAATGTCAATGAACCTTATATACCACTTCAATATTTTTCAACTTAAATAACAAACATATACGTTTTATATTAGCAATTTCCCAATTCTGTACTCTCACAATTAATATTTACATTAATATTTATTTTTAATACTTGTTTTAGGCAATAAAGTCAATCTTTATTCTTCAGACAAAATCTTTCTGAGAGCTACACTACTGGCCATTAAAATTGCTACACCAGGAAGATATACAGATAACAAAATGATATTTATTGGACAAATATATTATACTAGAAATAATAAGTGATAAAATTTTCAAAAAAATTGGCTGGATAGATCCTGAGAAATCAGTTCCCAGAACAACCATCTCTGGCAGTAATTACACAATAAGTCTACAGCAGTTATACGCCTGGGCATTGAGTCAAACAGAGATTGGATTGCATATACAGGTACAGATGCCCATGCAGCTTCAACACGATGCCACAGTTCATCAACCGTAGTGACTGGCGTTTGGTGACGAGCCAGTCGCTCAGCAACCTTTGACCAGACGTTTCCTATTGGTGAAAGATCTGGAGAACGTGCTGGCCAGGGCAACAGCCGAACATGTTCCGTATCGAGGAAGATCCGTACAATACCGGCAACATGCGGTCGGGCATTATCCTGCTGAAACGTAGGGTTTCGCAGGGCTCGAATAAAGGGTAGAGCCACGGGTCGTAACAAACCAGAAATGTAACGTGCACTGTTCAATGTACCGTCAATGCGAACAAGAGGTGACCGAGACGTGTATCCAATGGCACCCCATACCATCACGCCAGGTGATTGGCCAGTATGACGATGACGAATGCACGCCAGTGTGCGTTCACCAAACACGGATGCGACCATCATGATGCTGTGCACAGAGCATGGATACATCTGAAAAGATGACGTTTTCTATTGGTGAAAGATCTGGTGAACGTGCTGGTCAGGGCAACAGCCGAACATGTTCCGTATCAAGGAAGGTCCGTACAATACCGGCAACATGCGATCGGGCATTATCCTGCTGAAACGCAGGGTTTCGCAGGGCCCGAATAAAGGGTAGAGCCACGGGTCGTAACACACCAGAAATGTAACGTGCACTGTTCAAAGCACCGTCAATGCGAACAAGAGGTGACTGAGACGTTTATCCAATGACACTCCATACCATCACGCCAGGTGATGGGCCAGTATGACGAAGACGAATGCACGCTGCCAGTGTACGTTCAGCACGATGCCGCCAAACACGGATGCGACCATCATGATGCTGTACACAGATCATGGATTCATCTGAAAAGATGACGTCTCGCCATTCGTGCGCCCAGGTTCGTCGTTGATTACACCATTGAAGGCGGTCTTGTCTATGACGCAGCGTCAAGGGAAGCTGCAGCCATAGTCTCCGAGCTGAGAGTCCATGCTGCTACAAACGTTGTCGAACTGTTCGTGCAGACACTTGTTGTCTACCAAACGACCAAGTTTCTTGACTCACGACTCGTGACGTGGTTGCACGATCCATTACGGCCATGCGGATAATATGCCTATCTTCTCGCCTGCTAGTGATAGGTGGTCGTTGAGATCCCGCATGGCATTCCGTATTACCGTCCTGAACCCATCGATTCCATATTCTGCTAACAGTCATTGGATCTCGACCGAAGCTAGCAGCAATACTGCGTTAAAATAAACCGCAATCCCGGTACGCTACAATTCGACCTTTATCAAAGTCAGAAACGTGTTGGTACGCATTTCTCCTTCTTACACGAGGCATCACAACAACTTTTCACCAGGCAACAACGTTCAAATGCAATTTGTGTATAAGGAACCTGCTGAACAATTTCCTCTTTTAAACGCAATATAGGTGTTGCTACTGGCGCCTGCTTTGTCTGAATGCGCTGAAAAGCTAATCATTTGCATATCACAGCACCTTCTTCCTTCCGTATAAATTTCACGTCTGTAGCATGCCGCCTTCTTGGTGTAGCAATTTTAATGGCCAGTAGTGTATATAACCAAAATACTTTATAAGAAGCTATAGTTGGGAAGAAATCAGCTCAGTTCTTACGAATGTTTTAAATCAATGTCAACTCACAGAAACAAGTAAGAGACGAATGGTATACGATTACCCTCTTAAGTTATTGCTCACATAAGCATTTCTTGGAATAATTTGTCTTCTATATGTGGTTACAGAAGGATAAAAGTTCCAATTTTTTAAAATACTATATAAAATTAGAGATTGTAGTTAAATATACAAATGTGGTATTTTGATCTGAAAAAATATATTACTGATTAAATAAATCCTCTAGACATTTATTTGTTACGGAATTGAGTAATCTAAAAATATTCGATTGCATATTAACTAAAAAACTGGGGACATTATTCAGGTTAATTTTTACAGTTTGTTAATCGGTAATATTTTAAAAGTGTTAAGTTAAGGTAACTCCTGATCATTGGATGAAAAAAAATGTTTAAATTTAAAAATATATCATATTTAAATCAAGAAAGACTCTTAAAATCTTTTTTTAAAAAGTTAATTATATTTTATGCAAATTGAAAGTAGGCTATTAACTAAACATTATATTGAATTTCTGTTACTGACTTTAATATAATTTACTTTAAAAGATTAATACTATAATATGCTTTATTGGTGGATAATTATTTATGGATGTATAATGACAAGAGTAATTAAGAACAAACAAATATTACAGAGTACCAAAATTTCGATAAAGAAAGTTTATTTAAAAGTACCTGATAAAGTAAAATATAAAAAGAGAAATATATTTTTGTGCAGGGCAACTCGTGAAATAACGCTTGTAACTTCATAGAAAAATATTCTCTTAATTAATTTTAGAATATAACAGGCCAAATTTCTTTTCACAATATACTTCTTGTTCCTGGATTACTGTACGCGGATAATATTTTTTCTAACTTATATATAATATTTGACTAGCCAAGTTATTGAGGAAATTTATTATTTCTCAGCAAAAAGGCACACTCTTCTTACGTGAGACATCAATCACTTTAATATTGTTAGCAACTACCATGTTTAAAATCGATATTACTTTTCACTAAATAGTGAAACGAAATTCCAATGGATAGTAAGAATTCTTAATATATGTTATTTATGCATTAAAATCAATATTTTGTATATGGTAACTATCTGGAAAAAGTATTATGTGCTGCCTTATTTTAAAATGATATTTTATGCTTATGAATCAAAATTATATATTCTGTGAAAGCTTAATATAAAGTATATATTTTAGACATTAAAGTCAATGTTTAGGATAAATAAAGTACTTAAAAAATACAGTCCTGTTATAAAAGTATTTTATGGTTAGGAAAATGTCTCAATATAAATTTATAAATATTCTTTTAAAATTACAGAGATTAAATTAATATATAAACTATGAGATTTAGTAAAATTATAATTTAAAAGTAAAAGGACATAACTGTTTTTCAAATTTTAATTTATTGTTTGCAATATATTAATCTAACTCTGCTACTTGGGTTTGCTTTTGTTTCATGGCGCTGCTTGTATAATTATTATTGTTATAAGTTTGAGATATAATATGTTTTATTATAAACATTTAATTTGAAACATCCAAAGTTAAATATATTTTATCACACACTTTAAGTTTTTACATTTGTAAGTGAAAAGATTATTTATTTTAAAAATGTGTAATAGAAAGCAACATTTCGGATTTCCTAATTTTCGTTCAGATTTTTTTTATCTTGATTAGGAAAAGTATTTAATATATTGAAGAAAATGCTTGGTTTCAATTTCTTTAAATTAAGTGTTATTGCAAAAAACTTGAGTGACATACATCTCAAACACAAACACACAACTTCGCATCACATGATTATTGAAAATATAAAGCTTTTTGTCTTAAATGTGTCTTTTAATTGAAAATAACATTATTTTTCTCATCCTTTAATTTTGAAAGTTTTATGAAAACTTTATTGTCATCTTTAATCATTTGTCAATTATTGATAAATTAATGTTGAAATATTTGAATGCAAAAGAAATTTGTTTTTAAATGAAAACATATTTACGACTCGAATTACAGCGATCTTATTTAAATATCGGTATTGATTCTTCTCTTCGTAATGACAAGGAAATTAAATTCAGCCGACAGCTATATGAAAAGTATGCACTTAAAGATTAAAATTGTCATCTAGAGTAAGAAAACCTATAAAATTTTAGACTTTAATTTTTAAATCTTTTTTCTTGTAGTTAATGAATAATAAACTTTACAAAAATTTAAGATGTTTATAATTTATTTATAAAAGCACTACAAAAATAAGCGAAAATTTGATTAAAAAAAATTGAGAAGCTGCGAGATATTTGTGAAAGGACTAATTTCTAAAAATATGATTAAATTTATTAACAAAGTTTGCCTTAAAATCGCATATTACCAACTAAGTATTCATAGTGAATTTAGCGTGACCAACAAAGTAATCATTATTTAATCTGAAAATTTAGAAACCAAAGCTTAATATAAATATAAAGTTATGCGCACAGACATCACTATTTCCGCCAGAATTCAAATTATTTTAATACATCTTCTTTTATTTTGATTAACGAAAATGGTAGAAACAAGGTTCATCTGGGTGTGGTTTCATAACTTTTTCACTTTTCATAACGTATTTTAGTCTGATGTCTATTCATGATGAACTTGAACACAATATGAATTTATTTATCCTTGAAATAGAAATATTGCGAAAACTGTAGCCTCATTCTAATCATTTTGAATTCACGTGAGTACTCTCGTTCTTAAACGCTGACTGTTGTTTTGAATAAATGTCTTACTAATGTTTTGTATTTAAATGAGATCTATCTGCAAAACTCATGAAATGTCAAATTTGTTCTCAGGACCAATAATTTCTGAGTTCAATGGTTTTTAAACAGGAAGTTAAAGTAATAAATATTCATGTGCACAATCACAAAGTTACAATATAATAAAATAACACAAAGTTCAGTTATGATGAAAATTGATTTATATCATTAATATATCATCTCGAAAAAGATTAGAGAAACTGCGAGATATTTGTGGAAGGGACCATATCTAATAAATTTATTAAATTTATAACCATAGAGGACCCGAATAGATGACAGTCTCTTTAATTTTGTGGTAAATCAATTATATTTATATTGTGAATCTACTTAAAGTTGTTCATCTCAGTTTAATTTTTCATACGGCTAATTTTTTTATTCTGTTAATTAATTTAAAATTAACGGTTCATGTAATTAAATTCTCTTTGTTAAAAACTGTAATCATTAATTATTTTGTTGTTCCATCTATTAATGTTATTGTTATATATAATTTTTATTTTAATAAGCAAAATGCTAGCAAATTTAAAATGTTTAATTACTGAATGAAAGTTTGTATAAAGTTTGTATTATCAGTTAATGATTTTTGTGTTAATCTCACTCTGAAATGTGAAAAGATTTCTGATAAAAGCAAATTTTATTTTGATTGATGAATGTTTACCATTCATCAATCAAAATAAAATTTGCATTGCTCATCAATCAAAATAAAATCAAGTAAATACTATAAATTTTATATAAAAATATTACAATAGTACGTACGTTAGAAAACTGTTTCATGTGATTTAGGTATTATTATACATTTAAAAATAATTTTTTCAAGCTGCTAATATCATGTTATAGGAAACTTCACAGTCTCTAATGTAGGAAACTTGCATTAAGTGGAAACAAACCAATATGCATTCTGTACATTTTTAATTACATTTTTATCTTTTTAATCAGTATTATGTTTACTACTAAAATTAGTAGTAGCATGGTTTCGAAACAAAATTTATTTTTTAGTATTAAACTAACGTTTAAAATATTATTTTTGAGAAATTTTTATAAATGTAAAACAAAAATGATTAACATTTACACTAGTTTCAGCTATTATCTTAATTTAAATAATTAACTTACAAATGTTATTAAAAATTTAATCACTTCATTTTATTTTAGTTTTAGTTATCAGAATCATTTGACATTTGTTTTAAAAGATACCATGGAATTATACAACATGCTCCAAATCAAGAGAAATTTTCACTGAAATCAAATAAATATAAAGTACCCCACACATTGGCATCATTTTCATAACTAAATGATGCATAACTAAATATTCATATAATGCATAAATAAATGATATTTTCATAAAAATATGCATTATATCATTAGTTTGGTTTATAAAAATAAAGTGTAAGTACTCTTACTTTCTAAAGGAAATGAGTAAGGACTTGTTTCTGAAATAAGTGAGAACTTATTTCAGATAAATTTCCTATTTTACTTTACATAGTCAAAATATAAACTGGATGTAAGCGAAATTTTACGCGTCTAATATACATTTTCTTTACATAAAACTAAATATTATTCAAAAAATAATTAATTCATGACACAAAAATTAATTTTCTTCTGGAAATATATTTTCATTACTTTAACTTCTTTTAAACTGTTTATTGGTGATAGGTGATGATGCATTTTTTATGTGATTTAACGATTAATTCTCCATGAGTGAATCTTTCTTCTTTATTTGATAAATAGAAGCCATAACATGAAATCAAAAGATTTGCCTTCAAAATGATTTTTTTAGTAGGGCACTGTTTTTCAACTCAATGTTTTAATGGTTTTATGAAAAATATCTGATTTTAGAATAATCGATATTTTTTCAGTATAACTTTGCACTATTTCTTAGATCTTGTGTAATAATATTAAGTTTCAGTATAGAATTAGCGCAAATACTTTTTAGTACCTGAAATAAAAATGTTCAACACGTTTCTTGAGTGTTTGAAAGGATTGAAAAGGCATCCGTATATTTTGTGAATTCTGGGAAGAATTGAGTGATTTAAAAAGCATTCCAGTTTTCTTAAGGGTAAAAAGGTAACTTTTTTATCAAATTGTAAATAAAACTTTAATGTTGTACTAATCTATCATGAATAACATAATGCATGTGCTTTACATAATGTAAAAATCTTTTGATGGGATGAAAACATTTCTTAATAACAAAATGTTAGTTAATTTACGGTAAAATTAAAACATTCAATTACTTAGTTAAGAGTTTATTTTGTAATGAATTAAATGAATAATAGATATAAAAACATCATCATCAAAATTGTCATTTTATTCTCCAGCAGAAAACTTGTTCTTTTCTGCTAGATATTCGATTTTTATAACTGCAACATTTTATATAAAATCGTTTGAACAGTGCCCATCTAATAATATCCTTAACCAAAAATATAATATCCATTTGTGTATGATTTGGCTTCCAGGGGTATATTGTCATATAATTTGCGAGCCTATTTAAAAAGCCTCTATTATTTGTAATAAACTTCAAATAGTTAGGCATAAAGAAAATATGAGGATAAGTTAATCAAATTTGTTGAGTAAAATTCAGATTTGTTGATTATAATCTAGTCTTGTAAATTTAAATGCAGCAGCATTTTATGTTCACTTATAGCACTTATGGCATAATCAGTCAAGAAAGTTTTTGTGTTTGGAAAGTTAAATGAATGGATACTTTAATAGTAAATAAAATAATTCATTCATAATTCAGTTTACTAATCAAAGTTAAATTTCTCTCTCTCGTAGCGTTTATTTTCCAAACATTAAATAACAGAATTTATTAATTATTAAACATTTTCCACTTATTTAAGTTAGTTTTAATTAAAAAATTAAATTTGCTTAAGATAATTTTAACATAGGTGAAATTAAAATTAATAGAATAAATGTTTTGAAATAACCATTGGACTTTATAAAAATTCTTTTAATATCTTCATTGGTAAATGCGTTTATATAATGGCGAAATATTGATAAAATAAAAACTCATTTAAATAAGATGAAGAAATAAAGTAGTATATTTAATTTTAAATTTATGTTAATAATTCAGTTCTGAAATATAGTTTCTAAAGTTAGGTAATTGTATACAGTTATACATAATAGTATCTAAAAGCAAAAAAAAAAAAAAAAAAAAAAAAAAAAAAAAAAAAAAAAAAAAAAA
>JAPDSC010104153.1:0-12162 GCA_026290005.1 Latrodectus geometricus
ATTCTAGAAATTCTATAAACTAGATACTCTATAAATATATAGATATTCTAGAAATTCTATAAACTAGAAAGTTACCAAGTTCCCGATAGACGGAATTGCAGGAAATAGAAATGTAACAACCATTTTTCTTAATGATAGCTTGGATTGAACTCAGCACCTTACACTTCATAGAAGGCAATTTTATTTATTGTGATAAAGCAATTTTACTTACTGTGGTAATGGAAATTGGGAGTATGACCTGAATTAGAAAACCAACATTTTTGAATATATATATAGAGAGATATTCTCATTGGCATGTTAAAATTAAAGATGACCTTAGAATTAATAGTTACAGAAGGCATTTCTAATGATAAATCAGTTATCTCTAACAAATTAAAAAAATCAGAACAAACTTAACAATTTTCTAAAAAAAGATGCGATTAATTTAATCGATATTTTACGTTTCTGGGGTGACTAATACATAATGGATACAGAAACGTATCGATATATAGAAGTGTATCAACATACTAAACAAAAACGTATCGAGTAAAGGAACAACTTTGATATACACCCCCAAAAATTACGCGCCAATTCTGGCACTCCCTACAGACTTTTTAGGGTTGCTGTTTCTTATTTTGGTGTTTCTAATTTAGGTTTTTTCAGCTTTTAGGTTTTTGCAGTTGCCAAATTTAGTATTTTCTTGTATTTTGTACCATTTTCTGAGTTTTTTTTTTAAAAGTTTTTTATGTATTAATTATTTGTATTTAGCAAGAATCCCTCTTGGCGAGAAAAAAAGGCGCCAAAAAACAGGTATTATGCTTGCAAAGAAAAAAAAAGTCGCCAAATTTCCGATTTGGGGGGTATATCAAAGTAGTTCCCGAGTAATGAATATAGGAACGCAGACCTAAATCTAAAACTACAGAATCAACAGAATGCTTTGGTTAGACTATACTTTAGAGTGCCCCTTTGATTCTCGCCAAGTTAAAATCGGGATTGATCGCCAAGCTGGGCAAAACTTAATCATATTCTGATTGCAACAGAGCAATTGATTGTTCTGTGCCAACAAAAATCACCAATAAAAACGATAGCTAAACAAAAATCGCCATGTTTGCCAAAGGGGCACCCTAAAGTTAGTTTTACCAAATCAATATTTTCTGGTATTTATATTTTTTAAAATTTTTGCAACTTAATACCTCCATTTTTTTATTTATAGTCATAGTAAAAACTGAGACATAATAATTTTACCAATCAAATAAAAATAATATCATTATATCTTACCCACCAGTACATATTTTATTTTATTTTATGAATTAAAGCTTTGTTTTGCAGTTTACTCAAAATGAATGTTTTTGAAATGTCCTTTTAAAAATAAATACTGAAAAACAACTATTTAAAAATTAGAAATTGATATATCAATATAAATAAAATCCTTATTCAATTTTGTCCAGGGTTGAATTGAGACTGGCTGCTTGGAATGACATGAAATTGGTGTCAAAATTTCTCTCTCGGACTAATCTAAATTGAAAACAAGTTGTCGTTCAAAATTTTGCTTACGACGTCTTTTAAATAATTTTAAACATAAATAATGCTTATTTGAACACCTAGTTCAGTTTCTTATATTGCGAATCAATGAATTTAAATGGTATAGAATTAAACTCTGAAATACTTCTCTTCTTAAGATAGAAATGTGTGCTTATTTCCCTCTTTTTTTCGAATTTTCTTCTATAAACTACCTTTGGAAGCAGAAAAAATATATTTACCATAAAGGATCCTCCTTCTTTCTATATTCTCATAGCATAATTGTTTTAAAAATAACGGTATTTGCTGATTTCTCTTCAAAAATATAATAAAAATGCAAGGTAGAGAGAAAATTCGAAGCTAATGTCCGATACAGCTGTTAAGAAATTCTTGCTACAACAATTGTAATAATTAGTTTAGACAGCAGATTCAGATCATTATAAAGCATTCATACATCCGGGACATATGTTGACTTTTTCTGAAGTACTTTTTCATGTTCAGATATATAATATTTCTTTGCCTCAAGAGAAGAAAACCGTAAAACTCCCAAATACGCTTTGGGTTTCACCGTGCTCTGTCGATGAAATATCACTCTTCAGATCACAAAGTCTCGGGTTCGATACTAATTACTGCTGAATAAGAGGAGATGAAGGTTGTGCATCTGACACGTGATAGAGCTTGACAGATTTTCATATTTCTTCCTTTGAATGAACACTTGAATCGACCACAAAGATCTTCGGTCATTCTGTTGTCCATTCGCGGTGTCAAAAATAACTCCTGCTTCAGATGTACATGCAGAAACAGAAACAACAACATACTCCAAAGTGTCATATCTCTGTCACATGATGCATTTTTTAATTCACAGATGCCCTATAATCCAGCGCCAATTTTTATTAAATAAGGCCAATTTTTGAGTTTAGTGATATTTTTGGCAGTTTTCTTTGTTTATCTGACAACCCGGTTCTTATGATATCATATAGAGATGGAAAATAATAAGAATTGTGTACAAAATTTAATTAGGCAACCCTAGTATTCACCATATCGAGAAGAAATTTAGAACATTTTGTTCCATTTTCGTATTTTATTTAATATTCTTATAATTTTTTTTATCTTAATATTTCAAAAATGTATATTTACGCTTTTTATTTGGCAGATTAAAAGTATAAACTTTTTATTCAGGAATTTATTTCGTCACAATTACGTCAACTTGGCAACATTTTTGTCATGGCTAAAAATATTCAAAAATTGGCATGATGGATTGTACGGCATCTGTACCTTTTTTAATACTGTTTGACAACTCTTTGGTGGTCAGTTTATATAACCAAAATCTGTTGGTAAGGCATAAGCACACCCCCCCTTCCGTACTGTTGTCATCCTGTAAGGCTTTTGACAGGTAGTAAGCTGTATATATATATATATATATATATACGAGTAGACTCTCCGACAGATAGGCATAGAAAAAAAAAATCCCTCATCTTCCATTATTCAATGGAATGAAATAAAATTTAAAAAGTAGACATTTCTAATTTGTATTACTGTTTAATTTCCAGTGTAATTTGCTTCAGAAAATCATTCTCAATGTAAAAATTGTTGTTCAAATAATTTCTCCAAACCCTTGTTATTAATAACGTCGGAAATTAAAAATATTAAAAAAAAATTAATTTATTGATTTGCTTATCCCACTGGAAAAAGGGCTACAAATTTAGACCACTGTTATATAAAGCCAATTTTAAGTAATTTTACAAAATATTAATAATCTATTCAACTATTGCATTATTATATAATTCTATTATATATTTATAAACTTTTCCCATTACTTTTACACTCTCTACCAAATATATGTGAGTTCAATTCTTATTGGCCATTAAAATAAAAAATTACAATTTTAATTGTTTTGAATTTAATAATGTAAATAAATAAAATAATTAATATTAAAATTTAATTAATAAAATAATAATATATTAAATAATATCTTCATTTATTAAAGTCAGAACATGTATATTGTAGTTTTATGCAAAATTGTCATATAACAACATTCATATAAATCAAATAACAAATAACAAACTCATATAAATCTATAAGATATATTTTATCAGCTGCGTCAAAAATTTTATAACTTAACTACTTAAATTTATTTCGAATTTAGAAAGAATATAAATTAAAATAGCATCAAAATTGTCTTGAAATTATTATTAAATATTGGGTTTTGAAAACTTTAAAGCAGCATTTAATTTTTATCATCGCTTTTTATAACATTATTATATTAACTTTATTTGTATTATGTATTGATTTATAGCATTGTAATTTAATAATTATTATTATAAGTAATAATAATATGTCAGTTTCAACTTAAAAAGAACACTTAAATTGTTTTTTCTAAAATTAATAATCCTCTTTTTATTTCAACAAATATCGAGTAGCTATCTGTGTGTGTGTGATTAAACTTTTTAAAAGATTTAAAATTATTTATTAGAAAATTTTAAAAATGTTATTATTTTTTAAGACGATATCCCACTAGACAATAATAAAGTACTTCGAAATTTCAAACATTTCAGTTGTGTATTTTATTTGATGTAAAAGAGCAATACAAAATGTTTATTACAAAATTTTGAGAAAAGATTCATTAAGAATAAAAAGTACTATTTATCGAAAATGTTCTTATAGCACAAGTGTTTGCAATTGATGTTTTCTATTTGTTATGTTTTCACTGTAACAAAACTCAAATGAAGCGCAAAATTTTAAGAAAATAAATAATTAATGAAGAATCAAATATGCCATTATTGGGTCAGAAATTAGCTAAAATAAACTTAACACTTGATTACATTTTAGAATCTCTTCAAAGAGAATTTACAATTATGTGCAAAAAAGCAATTAATATTTTTTTCATTCTCTATTTTACTCTGCTATGACTGGATTTTTTAAAATTAATCTCTGCTTCTTCTATTTTTTAAAATTTCTTTTGTATTTAATCATGCTTGGAGATTTAAAAAATATTATGGTACCTTTAGTTTATCTAGAATAAAATAAGAATAAAAATTTTACGCTGGATACTTGATCCTGTCTTTATTTTAAAAAGAAAAATTAAACAACAATAGTTTAAAGAAATGCAACATTATTATTACTATTTATTACTAATTTTAATTTATTACCATTTAGATGCAATATGGAACAAAAGATCTAATTAAACAATGCGAAAGATAATATTTGATTAATCTGTTAATTTATACCCTGATTTTTCTTTAAAACTTAAACGCCAAAATGGTAAACTGTGAAAAATTGGCAAGTGTTTCTCTGTTTGATTTGAAAAGTTTCCACCCCTAAGAAAGTTATAAATATATTTATGAAATGAAATGAAGTAAAGGACTACAACATGAAAACAATATTGATTTTTTAAATTTATAATATGATATCATGGTAGAATTATTTACAAGAGAGTATATAATAGAAACAAATAAGAAATGGCATTAATAGGTCATATAAGCTCTCCTCATTTGCATAAAAAATGTATAGCTTTCAATCATACTTTTTAGATAATCTTGACTACATTAGGATGAACTAATTATTCTTCTTAAAGCGATTTCTAAATGTGTGTAAATGGCGAAGGAAAAATACCACGATCTAGATCATCACGCAGAATTTTCAATAGACCTAAATCAGGTGAGTACACCGATCACTCCAAATACATAATCACTCAAAATATTGGTCGATAATAACATTTATATAAGAATTCGAATCATTTTATATATTAAGTTATTCGAATTTTAATAGAGATTTATATTAATCATAAAGGTGTATTTACTCGAATACTCATAGAGATCATATGAAAATGAAAGTAGGAAAGAAGTAACAAAGTTTTAATTTATAATCTGGCAACGGAAAATGAGAATCCATCCAAAGGATTTACAGCTGTTGTAGAATTCCCATTTGCAGATGAACTGATACGTGCAATTTTCCAACGAAGTGAGTTTATTTTGAATGTTCTTTGCGTTCAGAAGCTTAAATATTTGTAATCATGTTATAAAGCAAATCATTATAAACAATCAAGTTCTTGACATGTTGAGTATATTGTTTTAAACACGTTCCTGAAGACGGACCGGGTGCAGCTTGTCCTTATTGGACCTTGCACCATAAAACCCCAACCACAACCAAGATGGACGGTTAAATGAGCAGAAACTTGATGTACCTGCCATACAGTTCATTACAGTATAGCTTTCTGCGCACTAAAATGGCAAATATTCTTTTACCAATGCTAACTGCAACCATAAATGTATGGTATTTCTGTGTCTCGTCACTATTTCGTGACAAGACAGAAATCAGCCACCAACTATTTGGCTAGTTTGAAAGAGTTTCCATCTTCTTCTTCTTCTTCTTCTCTTGAGCTTGTCAGATATGTGGCACCTCTGCCTTGTTGCATTTTGTACCATGCTCCAAGCCCAATTTTTTCCTAGTTCCATTGTCTTGGGTCACCTACTTTGTTTATGAAGTCTGATTGGCCCTCAATGGAGTTTAGGTGTAACTCTTTAGGATATGGATTACCTAGAGTAGTGAATCTTGTAAGGGCAAGAAGAGTGTCCATAACCTTGAAATAACAAAATGATTAATATCGATGAGTGAAGCAACATCTGCAATATTTTTCCCACTTCATACACATGGAAAATCAGAATCTTCCATTCATCTTCTTGAACCCATAAAAACACGTCTGTATTGAAATGAATTGTTCCAAATTTCTAAGAAACTTCCATCAGAAATTTTATACAGCTCTTGTAACCTTGCACAATAATGGCTTCTTTTATAAGGAATCGTTTTTGCATATTTTCTAACACGAAACTATGATTGTCTGCTACGTAACATACTTTCGACTTCTGCAGCTGATTGTTATTCAAATTTAAACTAGCTTCCGAAAAATCAGATTTTCGTCTGCATTATAAAATTGCGGAAAATTAATCAGAAACAAAAGGAATATGGAAAATTAATCAGAAACAAAAGATTTTTGGGTCTGAAAGCTTTGCTTTCCTTTTTCCATTAGGAGTATATATTTTTAATCACAAGTTTTCAAATATCATCTTATAGTACTTTTATTTTTAATTGAAGATTATATTGAGAAAATCAACTACACTTCCATTTTTAAAATGTTATCAATTTAGTTTAGTTTCATCAAAAAGTTTTGCGATTATCAGGAAATATTACTAAAAAAGTAATTGAGAAAGTTAAATGATATGTTGATTTTCATTAAATGAAGATCATATGTTTAAATTCTTATATATTAATCAAGCTGTTTTTTAATGTTTATTTAAATCAATATCAATCATCAATCAATGTTTATTTAAACAAACAAATTTTTACTGAGATGAATGCTCTTCAATTATTACTACTCTTAAAATCTTACCAAAAAAGTTCGAATCTCAATTTTTTTTCACTTAATATCATTAAGAAAATAAAATACCGAAACATCTTAATAAAAAGTTTTTTATATAAAAATTCTAAATTTAAAAATTTTATTTCAGAACTCTAAACAATGTCCCTCAAGATTCTATTAAATGTTTTTGCGTATAAAGCATTTATATACACTAAATAACAAAATTAAAAGCACAATAAAAAAAGCAATGAAAATTTCATAATAATGACAAAAAAAATCTAATTTTAATTTAAAATTGAGTCAGAAATTTTCCATTCCTAATACCGCTTTATAAATTTTTATGACAAATAAAAATTTTGTGTCTTATGTTACAAGAATTCAATTTGGTAGACGGAAGAAGATTGTGAGAAAACTATTTCGTGGATAAATTAGATCTAAAATTAATTTTATGATATGAAGCCTCAAGTATTTGGCTGAATACCCTTACGTTTTATGGATGGGTTTTTATAAATTTTTGGTATAGCTTCAGTGGTTTAGTAGCGTCATGCCATGTCCCGTTAAGATCAGCAAAGTAAAGCAACATTTACATCTGTGTAAACGCACCAGTGTAAAAAAGCATCTTTTACATTGGTGCATTTACACAGCACCAATGTAAAAGTGAAGCACCATTTACACCAATCCAATCGGGCAGTGATTGGGAGGATGTGACTCCATTTTTCCTCACTGTAGGTGCTTCATAACTTGGGAGCCATGTCTATGTTATTTTGTGACGTCCAAAGTCCTTGAGCTGTGTATGTAGAGAGAAGTGTGCCAACTCAGATGTGATCCTCATCACTTCACCATGGTTCAAAATCACGAGGCACTTGGTGATGGGCTAGTATTCCAAATCCGTTATCCTGGACTCACCTATGTATAAATGTATAGATATTTTGCATAACTTCCCCTCTGTATTGAGGAATTTTCCACTATTTTTTTCATTTCATTTTCCCACTTCATCTTACATCTCAAAATTAATTTCAAACTTCCTAGTGGGGTTTGAAATTAATTTTGAGATATAGCTTTTACAAGGCTTTATCTTACGTCAATGAATTTCTTATGCAGACAACGATGTATAATATATTTTTATAAAATTATTTTAAGATAAAAAACTATAATTCTGAAATACTTAGTTATTATATATATATTTAAGAATACACTTAGCAATATAAATACTTGCATTTGTGGTAAAGCTCTTTTTAATTTCTTTAGTTAATAAAAAATTGATATTATCTTTACTTTTGTAAAATACTTTTAAATTTATGTAATATCAACTTGACTTACGCTTTTTATTATGTAACTATTAGTTATGTAACTATTAGGTTAATATTTTGCAAGGCTAATGAAGTCTGCGGTAACAAGTGTCAGTTTTAATAGAGATTAATTGACACAACAATGACTATGAAAAAAATATAATGAAAATAATTATTTGTGATCGCATAAAAAGCTTTTCTATCTTTTATCGACAGTTAATAATTTTTTTTTTTCATTTTGTGGTCCACTTTCGAATTTATTGATCAGTGGTAAAAATAATTATCGGATTGATAATTCAAGGTCAAATATAATCTACGAATGCAAAGGTTATCAGGCAACAATATAAAAAATAGGTAAACAGTAATAATTATGAGAAAATAGCATAAAAAGCTTTATTTGAAATTATTTGTTCTTTTATTTATAAGGAAATTAATCAATTTTTCCTTTCGTGGTGTACTTTTGCTAGTTTATAGATTACTTAAAAAAATAACTGCTGGTCCAATAATTCAAAGTCAAATATTATCTACTGTAAGAAATATAACTTAAAGAAATGTAATAATAAACTCTAATAAAAATATTTAGCAGACCAGCTGAAAACAATGACTATGAGAAAACTTGTATGGAAAACTTTAATTATAGGTGTTTGAATTTTACAGTTTAATCGCGAAAATTAATATTTTCCTTCGTTTCTTGAAGTACTTTAGAAATTATCTAATAAACCAAGAGTAGAGTTGAATAAATACCAGGGAAAATATAATCAACGGCTGCAAGTATTATCATCAATAACAGAGAAAAATTGGCAACAATAGCTTGCATGAATTTTATTTATAATTTATATCTTTTTCGTGAATAGTTAGATTCATGCAAAAGCTTTTTCTAACAATTTTTCTACATAATCAATGTTAAAAAATAAGTATTAAATAATTTTTTTTCTAATGTTATTTAGAACATTTTTTAAAAAATTTATTAAGCTCTATGTTTACTTTAAAAATATACCTAAAATTGTAAAAAAAAAAAAAAAAAAAGAAAGAAAAAAAAATTTCAATTATAGTCTCTTAAATAATGCTTTAAAAACTTTGAAACTGTTATTAGAAATTTTTTGCACCAAAATTTTTAAGTTTTAGAAATTCTTTTTTTATTTTTAAATATGGATTAAACAGTATTTTCATCCAGAAAATTTTTAAGGTGTTTTAAAATTCTGAGATGTCCCAAATAATGCATTTTTTTTTTTTTTTGCATAATTAAGTGTGAAAAAGTAATACTCAATTCATTATTGAGATTATAAAACATATACATGCTTGTCTTATTTATAAAAGTATTTTTTCATTATTTAATTTTAGATGTATTTATTTCTATAATTTTAAATAATTTTTCTGTTGACTATTAATTTTAAAGTTTAAAATATTTGAGAATATCGGTATAACTTAAATTTTATCTCATTTTCAAAATAATTTAATAGAAATTCCTAAAATCAAGAAAATTATCAAAAAAATTTCCAGGATCATGTCTTCGTTTGAATAAATGTAAAGAAAATTATAGTGACAATATCAACAAAAATTATTATTGAGAAAAATTTGTCTTAGAGAATCGTGAAGAAGTGTATTTAGATAGTTATATGAGATTATAAAAACATTAATTGCAAAGTTGGACAAATAGCAAAAATAATTAGAAAAAAAGTCAAAATTTTAAAAGCAACATATAAATCCCTAACTAGGTAGAGTAAAGAATGTATATTACATAATAATATAATTGACAAAATTGTATACTGCCTATCACCTTAAAGATCACAAAAATTCATTTTATATGATTCTTACTTCTACGTTAATGCTCTTATTTTCTATTTATATTTTTCATGCTTTCACTGCTTAAATAATTCAAAATAACTTGTTTACTTGATTTTTTTTTTTTTAATATTCCAAATTTTGTAATTTACTTTTTTTATTTCCATCCTTTAACGGTTTGTGTGAGATACCAACCATTACAGGACTCTTCTACAGAAAGAAAGCTTCTAAAAATATTCTTTCTCATCGCTTAGCGATATATAATGGATTCTTGTACCTACACACCAATAAAAAAATCTAGTATTCCAATGTTAATCGAATACTTTGTTCTATAATTTTCTTTAATATCATAGATAAATGAAAAATTTACATTTATAATATGATTCAAAATATATTAGGTTGGGGAAAAAGTAATCCATTATTTTTTCGGTAGACGTCTGTAGTGATCGATATTTCGTCAGGTATATATCAAACAATTTCAGATTTATGCTCGTTTTAAAGGTGACATTTGACACTAAAATATCCTCTTGCGGTTTTTTGTTTGATTCATTCAGTTACGAGTACAAGGTTTTAAAAATGGAAGACAACAAAAAGAAAATTCGATACATTTTCGTTTTTCTCTTGTAACGGCGAAAAAGATAGCCGGGTGGCTAAAATTGTGAAAGGTAATTATCGTCCTATATAAGACTGTAACAACCAGTTACGTACAATTTTTGTTTCGTCGATTCCATTCGGGTATTTTTGATGTTAGAGATGCACCTCGCATGTGGATACAGCATCGTCGAAAATGTCTATAAAATATCAAAAATTATCAAACTTGACAGCATGTCAGCAGTCGTAGCTTCGCACAAGACCTAAAAATCTACATGAAAACTGTTTTAAGCCTTTTTACAAAGTGAATCCAAAAGAAGTTACATAAAGTTCACGTAAAAATAATGGATTTTTTCCCCCAACCTAATATTAGAAAAATAATAATTCTGGCAGATATTAAAGTAATTTTTAAAAACTAATCCTTTTGCATAAAAATTTTAAGATTAACGAGTAACTTTTCTACATCATTTCATCTTATTATTCAGTTTTCCTAGAACATGACAGGATAAATTAGAAAACAACGCTCGTATAGCAGTGTTGTGCTCTTTAACAAGATGAAAAAGCAGTAAAAACGTATACACACTACTGCTGGACACCATAACGTAATTCAAGTTTAAAAATTAAATTATCTCACAATAAAGACTAAAAAGACAGAGAATAATACACTATTGTTCGTTTACATGAAAATATACAAAATGTTAATTTGCTCATTTATTACGCTATTTCAACGTTACAGTAGAAAGCTTCACGCACAATTAACGCGCCCTCCCCAAGCCAGACTCATTGTCTGGTTCAGAATGACTTGCTGCGCGATAAAGCTTGTCTTATATCACACCAATAGAATCGAAGAAGCGTGATCTCGCCATTTGTCCCTTAAATAGTTGGCGACTAGTTGGCAGCCTGCGCTGAGCCATAATAAATTACGGTAACATTTTCCCAGTTCACAACAATTCACATAAAAAGGCATACTTTTTATGTGACTGTAACTGAATTTTCCAAAATTTGTCTGAAAAGATCATTTTAGATTAGTTATTTTATTTTCTACCATTCATTTCTTTAGAGGTAGAGACATGAACGTTGGATCGTTTTTTAATCAAAGAAAAAGAATTTCACTTTGAAGAATAATTGAAACAGCAATTTAGACTGTTAAGAAGAAACTGTTAAGTAAATAAATTAAAAAAGAGAAGTGTAGAGTAGCTGCGGAATCTTCGATATTCGCCAAATGTACAACTCGTTCACCAATAATTGGGGAAAACTTTCAGCATTTGGGTTGATGATAGATTTCCAAAAAGAATTGCATTGAACCATTAAAAAAAAGCACGTAAAAATTACAAACACCTCAAAAGGTATAAAGAATCTTGTGCCAAATTATATTTAGTTTCAAAAATTCCAAAATTGCTTTGCAGTTTACAACATAAAATTTCAATGTAAAACTGCATCAGCAGGTCATAAAGTAGCTAGGACGAATCAAAAAAGAAAAGAAAAGAAAAAAAAATTTAAGGCTTGCAAAAGAACATCAATATAGCAGCACATTAAGTTTTCAACGCTGGCGAAACTGGAATTTTGTTATGGAAATTATACATTCGAATCCTTACATTGAAAAAAAAATAGAAAGAGCAAATGGAATAATGTATCTATATATCAGAC
>JAPDSC010104155.1:0-17960 GCA_026290005.1 Latrodectus geometricus
GGTACTACCTCACTGCAAGTTTCGGAAGATTGGTACCCAGATCAACCATGTATCGAAGGCTTCACGAAAGTGGTTTTTATGTGAGGCAAGCAGTCACCTGCGTTCCGCTCATGTCACGCTATACAAAGCGAAAAGGTTTGCAATAGGTACGTTGATTTTTCCACTGCATGCGTGATCAATAGAGGGCTGTTCTCTTTACAGATGAGTCTAAGTTTAGTCTCAAATGCGTTAGTAGATACATTTTCATTCGTAGAAAACGTGAATGTCGTTTTCATCCTACAAACATCCTTGAAGGAGATACATGTGGATTAAGCAGCGTTTTTGTTTGGGGTGGCATCACTTTGGTGAAAGCCCAGACCTCCATTGTCTTTTCCTGTGAAACTGTTACAGATCACACCTATAGAGATGATATCCTGAATGCTTATGTGCACTATTTTGGCTGGGCAATCGGTGATGCTTTAGTGCTACATGATGATAATGCGAGACTACATAGGGCTGGCATCGTGGATGCTTAACTTGAGCAGGAAACAATTGAAAACGTAATGTTGCTAGTTGAATCCCCTGATCTTAAGCTAATCAAGCATGTTTGTGAAGTCATTTCCTCTCTCTGGACCTTGGCAACCCTTTTATCGTTTTGGAAGAGTAATGCTTCTTTCACAAATAATAGACTTCCACACAATCAATAGACTGCATAATAGTAAGTATCACATATTGATGCATGTGTATTCTTCTCAGTAGGATCATACCCCATATCAAAAGTAATTTTTCCTTACCAAAATTACACTTCCCATTTCTTCATTTCAATGTGTTGTACAATAAGCAAAAGTTCCATTAATTTCCTTGGATAGCTTTTTGTTTTATGGTCATTTTAGTCATTTATCCTTAATTTATGATAAACAATGTATATTAATATGTATGATGACTTATTTCATTAATATCTGTCATAATTAAGTAATAATAGCTATGATTTGAAGTTACTCAATAAAATTGTACAAAATCAAATTTAAAAATTGTTTAGATACTTTTTTATAATTTGAAATCGTGATAATTATAGGAATAAATAAATATGCCAATAATGAACACTCAAGGGTTTTTGAATTATAATGTTGTGAGCATTCTTATGATTTTATGTAAAAATACATGTTTGTAAATATTTTAAGATTATTTTTGAAGTCCAAAATTATGTTTTGAAGATCAATTAGGAGCCTTTATTCTTTTCATTACAAATTTTTATTTTATATATTTCTCAATGAAATTTTAACTTTTAAAATTCTCATTATTGACAAGATATTATCTCTTTTTCTCTAAAAATCAAAACATTTACAAAAAAGTAGTGGTGAGAAAATATCAGAAAAATATTATGACATTTGACAATGCAAAGGTATAAGAAAAAGTATATAAATTACAACAAAAAGCACACATACACAAATGTTAAATACAGTAGAACAGATTGTGTAATCAACATTGAAAAAGCTTTATTATGCCTTAATTCCTTCTTAAAAATTCAAAATTGAACATAACAATGATCTCATTTTTCACAAAATTAATATTTTTAAGTCAAATTACATTTTTGCTTTTCACTTTTATCTTCTTCAACAACCAAAGAAGTATCAGCATTAGATACTTAAACATTCTCGATAAATGTCTTACATTTTTATTTGGAAAATATAAAATAGTGTTATGGAGAAAGGAAAGCTACTTTTCCATTGTAAATAATCTATAATAAATAAAACGCACTTAAAAATTTCTGTGCTTAATACAGTAAACAACTTTTTATTAAACTATTTTAGGAGAACAAAAGCTGAAAAAGTGATATGATATTCAAATTTATAAATATTTCTGTAGAGTTTATATAATAATTCATTAAATTTCAGTGTTCTCAAAAGATATCTTTATTTTTTAAAAAATTCGGTCCACAGATTACCTTATATATCATAAATTTAATCTATGCTAATTAATGAAGAAAATGACTTTTAATTAATCAAGTGTTTCAGAGTATTAATACTTTTTAAATTATGTAATAAAAAATACACAGCTAAATTTAAGGAAATTATTTACGTAAAAATGTTTAAACACTCAGTTTAGTATTTTTTTTTGTTATTAAAATTCCTACATTTTAATTACATTTATTGAACAAATATTTAAGAGCAGTATATTATTCCAGTTTTCCGAGACGTAAGGAGACAAAAGAAATATTTTGGTTAAATTTATCTGGGCCATTTTAATATTATTTTAACAAAAAATGAACAGAAATTCGGGGTTATAACCATAATAAAAAATATATCTACATAAACCTTTCTCGCATATTGACAAGATTTTATGCAAGTATGTAGAATTTAAATAAATCAGAGGAAAATTTAATAAATTTTTATATCTCATGGTAATTAATAAAACAAAAATTGCAGTTTTGAATATTTTTTAAATTTTATTTTTGAAATTGTTTTTTTTATAAATACACCAATAAAAATATGGTGTAGTATTATTTATGTTTTTTTAAATTATTATCTGTAGCATTACTTATTATGGTGGAGTATTATTTATGATTGTGTAAATAATTATATTTTCTTCATGAATACTAATGTCACGTGTTACTGTTGTGATCTAAACTATAAAATATTTTTTTTAAATCAAAAATTTTTAAATTATAAAATCTGTCTCTATTCAAATTTAAATGCAAATATTTAAAAAATTACATTGTTGGGGAAAATAGATTTTCATTTCTAAGAAAAGATATTTTATTGTTCTCAATTTAATGAATGATAGAGATATATACGTAAATATTATTCATGTAGTTAATCATTTATTTAAAGTTTATAAAAAAAGAATTCTACTAGAAAACCTTAAAATTTTCATGATTTTTTTTTTTTTAAAAAAATGTTATGTTCTTAGTTTAGAAACGTTCTAAAACGATTCCTTTAGTCATCGAAACATTTTTATATAGACATGGTTTAGAAACTTAAATCTTTTCTCGTTGCTTGTGAGAGAAATCGAAAAAAGTAAATAATACATCTGTAAAGTTATTTTTTGTTAATTATATTTATCTGATATTTATAAATTATTTTAATGATGAAAATACTGAAATTTAATTGTATGAATTATTAAGGAAAAATATCGAAATTTATTATTTAACTACTATTACAGACTTTTATGTAAACGTATGTTGATACTTTTATGTAAAGTTTATTTTAATCATTCTACAAAATATATATTGCATGTACAAATTATGATACTTTTATAAAGTTAAATGTAATTAGCGATTTATTGAATTTGTTTATCTAACTGATATCCGGCAATATCATAATTGTAAACTTATAAATACTGATTTCATTCCATTTAAGCATAATATTTACTTAGATGGAATAATTTTAATATATCAACAGCAACTAAAACTTTCATTGAATAAATTTTATAAAACATTATAAATTTTATTTTATTTCAATGATTCTATAGCCTACACTAATGACTTTTTTACGTGAAATTTAATTTCATCAAGTTTATTAACAAATCATTTTTATGATAAAATATAAGTTATTAAAAATTTCCCCAAATAAGGTTGACTCCTATTCTCTCATTATTTTTGAAAGTGAAGAAGTCAAATCTGTTATTTTCGATCACGTCAAAAACAGCTTGACAGTAACTTTTCAAATGTTTGTAAAAATACTACTTTAATTGAAAACAACATTTATTTTATAGACTTTTAATAATAATATATTAATGTCACGTGAAAAATTTATCAGTAGGCTATAAAAATTAGTTATTTTCGAAAAATATTCTTCAATAAATTATTAAATATCTATTAATAGTTAAAAATTTATTATTTAGTATGGAATTTATTTAAATTTTATTAAATGTGTGTGTATTATTATACATAGAATTTAAATTATTACATTATTATCGCATATTCAATGAAATACGAAAACAAATTTTGTTTTAATTTGCACATGTAATTATTCTCATAACCAAAACAATTTAATAATCTACTTACTCAAAATAAATATTTTTGGTATACGGTTAGTGTGTCAAAATTTGTTTATTTTTTTATCCTAAATAAAATTATAACATAATTTGTAAAGTATTAAACATTTTATAAACTTAATAATTATAAATGCGTTTTCTTAAAGTCTAAATTTGCAAATAGTACATATTTTGAAAATTAAATACTTTAAAATGTAAAACATGTAGTTTTAAATTTTATTAAAAAATTACCAAGGTTAAATCAATTAAAATATAAGAAAAACATAAAATTTATAAGTACACAATTGATATAAATTTACATTCTTATATATATATATATAAAATATTGCCTCACTGATAAAACAAGTCATAACTGCATTAAATAGTAATGTGCTTATTCTAACCTGGAGCTTAGTAAAGAGATCAGAGGTTTTGTTGCTTTATCTATAATGGCCACATTAGTTTTGCTTTACTTCTTCCGTATTCCGGAATATTAGGTTAAGGAGCAACAAGCTGGACTCCCTGCCTGACTCCTTAGGGAGTGCTAGCACACTGGTAGAGTTTCGATGTTCTTCATCCATAATCCTTCCATCTTAGGAACATCATTTCAGGTATATTTGTATGATATGGTATTTTGTTGTTTGGTTTATATAACAAATGAATCATTTTCAATTCTTTTGAATTCCTTTTTGCGTTCTATAGTTTAAAATTTAATTTTTATGTAATATCATAAAAATGTTATGTTTATTGCATGATATCAAATTAAGTAAATTTATTATTAAAGTAATTACAGTGTTGTATCATATATAAAAAATGATTTATAAAAATTTATGTTTTATTAATCTAATTAGTCATGAAATTTTATTTTGTCTTTATTTTTTAACTTAGAAATTAGTATGTGTTTGTATAAAAACATTTTACATTGAACTTAATTAATACAGAATAATGAATATAATTTATTTAATAAGTAGCGACTTTATGTTATCTTAAATTAAATTGACATTTATACATTGATATATATATATGTATGATAAGAAAATTCAATTTCTATATGATAAGAAAGTACAAATTTATTTAAAAAAAAATTTTAATTTGCTATTGTTTTCAAATGCATAATGATTAAAGTCGAATCTCAAATAAAATTCTATTTATAAATTAATGTTTATAGACAATACTCCAGTGTAAAATACAAATTGAGTTTCATTCAGTTTGTAAATTTATTATCATTTACTGAAAAATCTCATCAGTAAATAATAACAAAATTATAAATTTACAACTTAAAAATTGAGCAATGATATTGATTATAACATTATATGATCCATCTCTAGCTTTCACTATTTAACTTTCCCCTAATTTTAATTGCTTTTGACTATGTTGTTTTGAAATGTTATATTTTCTTTCAATTCTTTATTTTTTTCATTTTTAAAAATATTGCTTTAATAAAACAATTTGCCTTTTAAAAATTCAATTAATTTTAGAGTATCAATAGTTTTAAGCATTGTTATCTATGTGCTTATAAGTAGAAGCTGAAACTTAAAATTTTATAACAGACAGAATATCAAAATAATAATATTTATGATGATCACATTATAAAGCTTTTAAACTGAAAACACATTGTTGAGATGTGCATTCGCATTGTTGAGATATGCATTCGCAAGTTTTTAAAATAAACCTAGTTATAAAATTATAACACTTAAAACTTTGTAACAAAATCATTTCTCTTTATTCTGTTGTACAATAATGAAGTCTTCAATATCATGATTATGTTTAGAGAACATATTGCAAACAACTTTGTTGTAAAGATTATTGATATTAAGATATCTCTAAATTTAACATTTGTAAATCAAAGACTGCAATTTGTAAAAAGATTTCATTTAATGCTAAATAAAAGTAAAAGAAAATCTTCGAAATCTGCATTTGTTTTATTTACATTATTGTTGTTCATAAGGAACATTAATTCTTAGTACTTCTCAAAAATTCTTAGGATTTTTATTTAAGAAATTAATATAACTTAAACTGTTCAACAGTTTTATGTAATATGGGAAATCTCTGTTTTCTACTTCTTTATTAAGAATGAATTTTATTAAAAAAAAAAATCCTAACTATAATTCTACTAAAAAATTTAGGCTGACAAAAAACTGAACTTAAATATTTTCTTCTTATTATTTAAAATTTATAATGAATTAAATAAAAAAAATTTTCTGTAAGTAAATTATGAAACTTTTCAATTAACGTTTATGGAATTAGAATAAAAATGGTTAGAAAATGCTTTTATTTTGTACTAAAATTTTCAATTTATATTTTAATTTTACTGCTATGTTATTAAATATAGACGAGTAATTAATTTATATTTTTTTACATCTACAAAAATTTAATTTTGTATTTTATTGAAAGATTAATTAACATAATTATCTAATTAATATATTTTTAACTCATTTCTCCAATTTTTTTCTCATTTGATTACTTTAGTTTCTTTTGTATTATCCATTATTTATTTACTTTATCATAATCTGCTTCTATAAAAATAATGCAGAAAAATATGCCTAATATTGACTGAAATAGAATGAATTTAAATTAAATTGCTTTTATTTCTAACAATTGAATAAAGCTTTATTAACAAGGGAAAGTTACTATAATTCGTAAATAAATAATAGATGTTTAAAAATGTATATAGTATATAATAATGGATGCTTAAAAATTTTTAAGTAAATAACTCTAAGTTTCTAAGTAATTTATTTGTTTAAACTATATTTTAGTAAATAAATCTCATACAATAGCTTCATTTTTTTCCATGTAGGAAAGATCTTTCAAGCAGATAGTTTTGTCTTATCAAAGAATAAAAAACATTTATGGAAAACATAAATTATTACTTAATAATATTAGGTTATCATTAATTATTTTCCTTTTTTAGATTTTAACATGAGTTACAAGACAGGGAATTACTATATCAACTCATAAATTAGTAAAAATTGTTGCTTAATAAATAAATGTTATGCTTAGTATGATAATTAAGTACGGACACATGAGTCTGGGAAATGTTTTTCAAGATAAATGTGTTTGAATATCTTCAGAAAAGAAATTTAGAATTTTGCAAACTGACTTGTTGTTATATTACTGACGGAAAAATAAAAATAATGTAAAGATGATATTTTATCTTCTTCATTATTTTTCCCCGTGATAAAATTTATCTCAAGCCAACTGAATAATTATGAAAATTGTAAAGTAACCTATGCGTTACAATATGAATGGAAGGTCGACATATTCCTATAATAATTCGTGGAATTGAAATGTGATCTTCTACCATTTGGCACTTATGGTTGCCACAGAAATTACATGTTCACTAGTTTTTGAACAAATAATACAGTAATAAATTGTTGTTCCTGCTAAAACGACTCTTATTAATCTATCAGTACAATCCATAGAAGTATGGTTTAAGTATTGTAGCTAATAAAGTTACTGGACTGCGTCTTATTAAAAATATTATATATATTCGCAGATAAATCAATATTTTCTCTAAAATAATAATCACTTAAGACAATAATTATCATGAACAGTTTAAGTTTCAAGTAACTTATAAAAAAATCACTTATGATAGGAATTTTCAAATAAATGCATTATGGTCAGAAGAGGAACATCTTTGGGATATAGGATAACCCGAAAAATGTTTCTGTGACATCTGTACTCTGAAGGAAGAAGAAATTCTAGACCACATTATAATATTGTATGCTAAACTTCCTTTTCCAATTTCATTTTAATAGATAGTATTCATATTTCTGACTATAGAGTTATCATCAGCAACATTACTAATCAGTCAAATGGATAGTTAAAATTAATAGCATAATGGCCTTAATTGTTGTGATAATGAGTGAAATACGTTGTTCTCAGCTTTTATCTACCCATTGACTTTTGCTGACAGGTAAATTGCCTTACAAAACAAAACACAGTCAAACTTAGCTTCTTATGTAAACACACACACACACACACACATGTGAGTATGTGTTGAATAAAATCAATTGTTCAAAATTCAATTGTAAAAGTATGAAGATTATAGAAGACTAAGAAAGTGTCTATAATCAAATTGAAATCTAAATAATTTCCTTTGAATGGTAAGATTATGCCACCCATAAACGTATCGATATTATCTTTATATACGCAGATATATGATATCCATAAAATATTAGAAACAGTACAAAGTACAGGAAACAGTACAAAGTACAGGAAACAGTTTTAAACTATGTACAAAATACATTTATTAAAAAATACAGCAGTTATGTGCAAAATACAGAAACAATTTCGTTTTAAAACACGTTTTCTCTTAAATTTGATAATATATACATTTTCCTTTACATTCACTAGTAAACTATTCTAAAAATTTCCAAATTAAATTCATTTTCATTAGTAATAAAATGTTATTTCTAATTGAATTAATTTTCACTCATATTTTTGTATTTATAATCTTCGATTCTCAGTGGAGCTTCCATATTTTTATAAAATAAATATTGCATTCAATAATTTTTCATAGCCCAGAAAAAAATCTCTAAAAATTGTCAAATTTCAACTAATTTTTTTATATTTGTAAAATGTATATTTAGATAAAAGTAGTTTTTAATGTCTGTGTGTAACTGTATTTAAATTTATTTTGATATGACTTTTTCTAATAGACACATTCTGCATTAGGAATTGCTTATAAATTAGATCATGGTAAACAATGTATAATATTTAAAATTGTGTATCCTAAAATGTTTAATAAAATTGTCATTTTCTTAACTTTAAATATTAAAAAAACTAAATCAAAGAGTTTAATTAAGTCAAAATTATGTATGTAAATTCATATATCAAAATATTTATGATATCAATTGAAGAATTATATCAATTAAGACACATCTTATTTTTAAAAAAATGTGGTAATCATAACATTCTACAGAAATTTACAATTACGAAGCAATATTTATATTAATAAAACTCACTAACATTTCATTTTCATTTAATCAAATAATTTACCTTGGTATATTTTAGATTCCTAAGATTAGCTCACATAATAAAACGCAAATACTTAAATAAAATTAATATCCTTTAGGTAATTTTAAAATTGGCAAGAAAATATTAATCGAAAATAAGAAGTTATTTTTTATTTAACATTGATACAGTTTAATAATTGAAAATCTGAGCTATTGAAGACATTTTTAGTTAGCTTTATTTTTTTGAAATCGTGGTATCATTCAATTTTCTTTTATTAGTAAATGCTATTTCGTGACAAGTGAATTTATAATACTTTGTTTCCATCAATTAATTGTACATCATTTGTAGATTATTAATTACAAATGATGTACAATTAATTCATCACAAATGTACGTAATTCTAAGTAACAATGTAAGTAACATTCAAATGTAAGTAAGATTCGTTGTTAGCTTACTAATTTTTTCCTGTTACTACCTTTCTTTACAGAAAGTTCTGCATCACTCATTAATCTACTTATTGTAACAAATTACAGGACTTCTCTAAGAACTGTATATTCAACTTAATGTTTTCATTAATTTCGAAAGTATTCCATTTTACTCAGTGTATAGATAGTTTTCATCATTATTATTACTTGCTACTGATTTCTTTCATTTTGTGTACGTAATTGTATTGTTTGAGACTCAAAGTGTGTTTATTCGATGTATTAACAGTTTACGAGTATTATTATTTATGAATAAATTGACATATTTTGCTTGAAATTTACTGCGTGGGAAAGTAAATGATTGATTTTAAAAATAGAAAAATATTCCATATTTAAGACAGAAAATTTGTGTATAATAAAATTTAAAATATTTTAAATTAAATTGTCTGCACTTTGATTTAAAAAAAATTATGTGCAATAATACATAAATGTATACATTTTTTTATCATATTGAAACTGATTTATTATGTATTTTTTTATTATTACTGACTAAATTTATAATTTATGTTTTATACATAATTAATAGTTATAGAAACATCGAAAATTTTTCTATAAATGAATTATTGATTATATTATAACTATCAATGTTTCTGCATTTTTTATTATTTACGTCTAACCTTATAATTCCTTTGTCCAAATTAATATTTAAGTATATTTGGCTTCTTATATTGCGCATGATACTGACAAAATTTAGAAACTCAAACACATTTTAAAATTTTAAAAAATATAGAATTTTTTGAATGCATATTAGATTTGGCTAAAATTATTTGTTTTACAATATCAGTATCTTTTTCTTATCAACATAAATATAAATTTTATATCACATAAACTTGTCTACCAAAATTTTGGGGTATTTATCATAGTAATGAAATAAATATAAGAACATTTGCACGAATATCAAAATTTCTTTAGTAATATGATTTAAAATGTGTAGCAAATGCACTTGGAGCATTTCAATATCTACTTTAATTAAATTTAGTATTTTCACAACACCTAAATATTAAATTAAGGATTGGATTTGGTAAAATTTCGCTTTGAAATGGGAATTATTAGAATATATAGGATTACTAAAAACAGGGAAGCAAACTTTGTTTGTAACATTTTGAAAATATGAGTTATAGATAAATGGTTTATTTACGAAGTGTGTGTATGTCTTTAGGGAGACTACAAACCTAAATCTTTAAATTTGATTCAAACATTCTTACTTTATTCTTACAATAAATTGGATTTCAAAAGGCTGGCTGGCTTAGAAAAGATTAGGAATTGGTAAAAAAATACTCCAAAAATCATGAAATAGTGTATCTTTTATGAATAAGAAATATCCTTATATTTTTGAAAAAAGTCTGTAAAAACCTTTTGGGACAATAAATTCTTAAGAGATTCATTTAATGTGAAATGATCACAATAAATGGATAGAGACCTTTATTAGGCTTCTAGTATTCCCCAAAGCAGGGATTCAAAATGTTGCTTTAGGAAGTAGTAATTGCAATAATAAACTAAACTAAAGTAAGCCACAAAAATAATTTTAAAAGAAAAATCTAAAAATATTTAGATGTGTTTTGGAGAAATAAATTTTTGACGTAATAGTGCTGTGCTGCTAGATTATGTTTTGTTTTAATTAAATAATTAAGCATATGGGGGGACTTTTAGATAATATATCTTTAAATTTAAGAACATTTTACATCAACAATTTTTTAACTTAATAAATATAAATTAAATAATTGGTAATATGTTTTAACATTTTATAAATTTTAAACAATTCAAAATTTCGATTTCATTTTAATTATAAAAATTTAATTAAGATTTTTTTATATATTACTATTTTATATTCTTAGAATATAATGATGATTAAGAGAATCTCACGTAAGACTGTTATTTAAAATCTTATTTTATTTCAGAGAAAGAATTGCCTATGATTAAAACCATTTAGCCTAAAAGCAGCATTTGAAAGTATTGATACAATCGTAATAGAAAACATTTCTTTTAAAACTATGCCTAAGAACAACAAACAACAAATTCTTGTGAAAAAAAGGAACGAAAATAATATAAAAATAGAAAAAAAACGCAAATATATTTTTCCATGATTCAGATAATAAAAGAAATATAAACGTTAAACTCAGTTGCTGTCTTACCTTACTTGATCGACAAGTTCGGGGACTTGATCGATGGCATCGATAATTCCATGAACCTGTGGCGATTCATGATGAAAGATTGGAGGTACGGTTTGGAGAGGTTCAAGTTCCAGAGGCACCAAAGGTTATTGTCTGAGTTTAGTCTCAAGTCTGCAAAGTATTTAGTGAGCAAGGATGTTGGTTCTTTATAATTTAGATGGAAGAAACTAGCACAAAATCCTTTGACTTCACTTGCCATCCCATGGGGTATCATTTCAGTAGGAGAACATTGCAATCAGGGTATATTTTACGTGCACCAACCAACGTTAGGGAACACAATCGGTCTTGGGTTGGGGGGGGAATAAAACTGACTACCTTCCAATAACGAGAGCGAATGGCTTTACCATCAAAGGGACTTGATGATTCATTACTCTCTTAATATAAAATAGTAAATAATATAATTCAGGTATAAAATGTTTGCTGTTTTGAGTTCTAGTATTTTAATATAAATTGGTTGAAGTAAAAATATGAAAAAACATTGATTAAAAATCATTTATTATCATTAGAAATACGCGTAATGTTTTGATATAAATATTATGGAATTACTACCATGTTTTGTCAAAATACTTCTTTAAATATATTCAGTGAGAAACTCATAATTGAAATAAGCATAAGCCAAAACATATTTGCATTATTTAAATATCAGTTTTCATATAGCGTGGTATAGGTGATAAATTAATTGCTGAAATTTTAATTTACCTATTAGGCTTATGAAATAGCATATCCATCTTCATACAAGGCAGAAAACCATCGACAAGAATTCAAACGGTTTGATCTCCAAAGGGCAGAAAATCATTATATTTCTGCTAAGAAATGAAAAAGACAAAAACAAGCATGGTTTCTTGGTCCGTTTCCGCTGTCAGACGTTATAGTGTTTGAATGCTGACCCAACCGAAAATTAGTAGTATTCACTAATGGTGGGTAGTTAAATCACGTGAAATATGTCATCGTCACAATATCCTGCATATGAAATGATACTTCTGAGGGTAAATATCCATAGCTGGGAGTCTCCTGTTGGGTTCCTGCCTCTAAATTATGGGGGTCAAGAAGATTGTGTGTCTTATTACCTAGAGGTACAATCACTTCCTTCCTTTGTAACACTCAAATATTAAATTGAAATCCTAAGGCAAGACATTGGAAACTTTAATGAATACGATGGATCTTTGGTTAATCTGGGATTAAAACTTACTACCTAAATTGCATTTCATATGTGAAACTGCAAAAGAAAATTCAGCGGCAACTCAAAGTATGCACAAAAATTGATGTTTTTGTATGAATCTAAATCTTTAAATATTTGAGCATCTTTATTTTGAGTTAAATTTATTTTTATATTTTAAGCCATAGTATGGATTTTGAGAGAAATAACAAAGTTTAAGAAGTAGAAAAGGGAATATTTTGAGCAGGAAAGGTTATTTATTTAGACAAGTTGAGTGGTGTTGAATAAGGTGTATGCGAGATAATTGTTTCAACAAATTTTTTAATTTACCCAATGGACAGCCAAGTTGTTTTTTGTAAGCCAATTTAACATTCCCTGCAAAAAGTACCTTTTAGAAGGATTCATTTTTATCAACAAATATTTCAAAATGAATCAAAGATATAATTTTATGATGCCTCTTTAATTTTACGATATCATTTTTCCATGTATTGCTTTAAAATTATGTGTTTTTCATATTAGGCTTTTGGTAAACAAATTCATGAACACAGTTTTCGCGTTCTTATTTCATCGTGCTTTATTTAGCGAAATTTTTTTAAAAGAAATAGTTCCGATTCCATTGATTCCAAAAAGAAATTTCAGATTCGATTTCAATGACTGTGAGTGAATTTTTATAATAATTATAGATCTTAAAATACTTTTAATTAAAATAATTTCAAAGGACAATTGAAGAGATAAAATTTATCATGAAATTATTCATTCAGATTGAAGCAAACCTAGATTTATTCAAAAAGTAATTCAGCAATTTAACTAATAAAATATCGAGTATTTTCGATGACATATACATTGTATGTAAAGAAAAAGATATTGGTACATACATTGAAGAATTTCAAACACTTCAAAATAATTTATCAAGGAGCTTTTTTAACTTTATTCACTTTAACACTATCACATTATATTGGATCTCTTCTGAATTACGATGAGGGCTTCCATTTGTGGCTAACAGAGTATCACATCAAGGTCAAATTCCTGATGTGAAATGGAATCATGTTGATGGAAAAGTTAGCCCTGCTGATTATGCTACTAGAGAATTGCAACATAATGAATTAATTGAGTGTGAACAATGGTTTAAGGGACCACATTGGTTACTTAATTTTAAGTGAGAATCTTTTGTGCATGAAAGATACAGAAATTAGTTTGAACAATCCTGACTTAATTATGGAAGAAAAGTTGTGTTGCTAACTTCATCAAAATTGGAATTGATCATTATTTGCGAAATCTTCTTGGTCAAAATTGTGCCATATAGCTGCTTATTGCTTGAAATTTGTGAATAACTCTGAAAATTTCTCCTAAACGTACAGGATATTTAAATAGTGAATTGAAATAGGCTCTGTGTGCTGTAATAAGAGTTGTCCAGAATATTGCATGTTCCGAATAATTGTTATGCTTGGAAGTGGTAAAAGTCTGAAATCAAACAGTCGAATACTTTCTTGGAGTCCATTTTTAGACAAAACAGGAACTATTCATGTTGGTGGACGTTTAAAGGATCCACATCTATCTGAAGATAAAAAAGTATCTAATCTCATTCCTCAAAAACATTACATTTCTAAGATAATAATTAGATATTATCTTGAAACTTATTTTCAAGCAACTCCTGCAATTTTCATATTTAGTATGTATAATTTTATAACCAAAGAGGTGCATTTTTATCAGTAATATTTTATTTAGTATTAATTATTTTCAAAACTCATGTTATCGTTGTACTTATACTTTAAAATTGAAAACCAAATTTGATTAATAGAAATATTTATTGTGAAATATTAATTATTTGTAAATTAATTTCTATTTATTTCCATTATAATTATGATTGGTAATAAAACTAATAGTTTTATTAAAATGAATAACACTCAAACTTATAATGTAGGAAATATGTTAATTATAGTAAAATTATTTTCTTATTTTAATATTACTGCTAAAAAATTTAATTTCATGCAAATGTTCAATAAATTATATTTTAGCTTACTCATATATTCATATTAATAAAACTTCATTTTAATCAAATAATCGCTTATAATATTCAAATTTAATCATTAAATAAATAGTTTATGTATTTAATAGAAAAAGTATTTTCTTAAATAGGGATTTGTAGAATCATTTAACGTTGTTTACAGAAAAGAGTTTAAAAACATTTACGCAACTTATTTTCAAAGATATACGTTCTTATTATTTTCGTTGACAGTATACATTTCAAACAGCAAGGTGTTCATTATACATTTTTAAAAAGGAAATTCAAGAAAAAAACAATTTTTTCATAAGTTTTAAGGACATTATTAATTGTTGTTTTCTAGCGATGTTAATATGTTATTCTGAATTTCTCATAATATCTTCTCTACAGTTACTTAAAAAGATGAGTAATAAATAAAAAATCGAATAGTTTATGCAAACTGAAATAAATAAATGGTAATTACGCTATTTAATTTTTATCTCTGGGGGTCTGAAAATGGGTCATGGATATTTATTTCTATTTATCACTGTCTGCACAACCCGAATACCGCAGGCCCCACCCACTCATTCAACCTCAGCTTCCACGAAATTGATGTGAGAAACAAGCATGCTACATGTTAAAGGAAAGCGAAATGTCATTTCGCGGTGTTAAAATAATTATTACCGGCAAGTCATCTGGGTTGAAACAATAAGAAATATCGCAAATGTTGCATATTGTTAATGAGGTACGTTTGCGAGATGTCATAGTGGAACAATTTTTCTAACCTCTACCTCATTTTCAACCCAATCCTACAATGAGTTTTGCATTAATTAATTTCCCTTTTAGGGAAATTATTAGGTTACCGGAATTTGCAGCAGCTTAGTATTTTCGTTCTGATGGTTCTTTCAGATAATAATTAAACATAGGAGAGAAATTGAAAGGCTCTGAAATCGAGCGTTTTAATATACAGTAACATAATTTGCAATACATATTAGGGATATGTTTCTTTCTTTTGTTCTTAGAATTATGGAAAGTAATAATTTTTGACATTTTAGCATAGTGAGACTAGTTTATGATTGATGTGATTTAATGTGATAGAGTTAAAATATAAATTTGAAAAATATCACTAACATACATTAGTGATATTTTTCAAATTTATGTTTTATTTTTTTCCAGCTAAATATAAACTAAAAGAATAAAAATGTGCGAAAATATATTGATCGTTTTCAATGCATAAATATATTTGTTCATACAATTTTAAACATTTCAATATATTGCTAATCAAATTACATTGGAAAATACTACATCCTTTGTGATTTTCGTGGATATATTTTGATAGGAGATAATTGATAAAATTGAATTTAAGCATTATAATTCATTTCAACTTGTGACTTAAACTTAAGGTAAATCAGTGCTCGTTTATTAAAAGATTCACAAACTTGGAAACTGCAAGTTGTTTTGAAAATAAATAACTTAAACAAGAACTCATTTTAAAAATGTCTTTAAAAAGTATTCTAAAACTATTTTCAAAAGTGCTGTTTTATATAAATTGCTAACATTCAGAACAAATCACACATAAACGTAAAAATAGGACCATGTGTATTCTTTATAGTTTTAGTCTAAAATAAACAAGCTAATTAGATCGTGAAAATAAATTAAAGGTAAGAAGAATATATTATGAATATTTTTGTCAGAAAATCATAATTTTAATAACAAAATGAATATTTAAGTTTATATTTAATCTAGATAAATTACCTTAGCTTTTTCAACTTAATTTTTCTGTTTTTTTTATTTATTGCGTATATACTTTAATAACAATTAATATCTTCATTATTATATGTAACAGTACATTAATTTTCAAGATATCAAGAAAATGTTCTTAATTAAAAAACTTATCATTAGGATTTTCCGATAAAGATGTTTAAAAACTATAACCTGCATTAGTATTAAACTTAATGTTAATATGTAAACATAACTTGTCAACATAATGCAAGTAGTTTTAAACCACATTTACAATACTCCTATTATCGTTTTGCTTAGAGGATAAATTTTCAAAACGAATACACCAGTGTTTAAATTTATTGCAAAACGTTGAAATATAGTGATCTATTAAAGTGAATTCAGATTTATATATCTTACATTTATAAATTAATTCACTAATTTAATAAAAAAATATTTGATACTTTTTTTTAAAAAAATATGTCAATATTATCAGATTTTCATTCAAGGCAATAAACTGACTTATAGCGAATAGCTTTGTAAGTCATGCATTTAATTTTTGTTATGGTTTTCACACATGAATTGAGAAAATTTAATAACATCCCTACTTTTAATGTGTTGGTTAGATTAAATACGTATATGAATTAACTGATTGTGTAGACATATTTCACAGAAACACAGTTACTGTCTTTGATACATATGTTAGTAATACGGTATTTAACTAAAGTATGCTTCTAAAACATTTTTCATAAGAATAAAAACTAATTTTATTGAATCTTACTTTCGAAAGTAAATTATTTTATTTGCCATCAAAATACGTATTTATGTTTAAAAATGTTAATTATGACGAAGAAATTTAGAATAAATATTTTGTTTTCAATAGATGATTTATTATATTGAAATTATTTTGTAGTAAATTTATATGAAATTGGTTGACATTAGAATATATAATGTTGAAAATGTGGAAAGTTTAAAAATCAGCAACTTGGTTCCTTTTACTGTTTTTAATTGTTTCTCATTTGGCCACTTTTATTTCCACTGTTTTATGTACTTCAATTTAGAGCTGTGCATAAATTAATATATGTTATATTTTTGCTTTCTTATTTATCTTTTTACTTAGATACTTGAGATATGTCTGAAGATTTTCTCTTGCGATTCATGAGTGAAAACTGTTTATTGCGTTACTCTGAGAACAAAGAGTTTGTTAAATGCATGCATTAAATGATTTACAATTTTGACATTTATGATATCCACTACTAATTTCAAAACAATTTGTTTTCTAGGAATTTTGGATTTGATGTTCAGTGAAAAGTGTCATTCTTCGAAATGCAAGGAATTGGATTGGAAAGTATCTACTATTGAATAAATTTAAATGAGTGTTAGGTAAGCGTCACAGTTGTTTATTGGGGGTTTTATAAGTTTTCTTCCTCATTACACATCAAATTTCCTCCTTAAAGACAAACACGTGAAAAATTTTAATGTCTTCTGATAAAAATTAAAAAAAAACATTCCATATATATATATATATATATATATATA
>JAPDSC010104164.1:0-18820 GCA_026290005.1 Latrodectus geometricus
TATATAAATACTTTTAATCAATAACTATGATTTGTGTAAAATAAATAATATATGGCAAATATATATGAAACAGAAATATTTATTAATCTTATGAATAAAATGCTTCAGTTTTTTTACCTTGCTAAAACAAATTTTTAAAACTAATATTTTTATGTAATGAAGTAAAAGAAAATTATTTAGAGTTTTTCAAAAATTATATAATCCTTTACATGGCATATTATAATTATGCTAAGTTTGAAATTTAAACAAAAATTTTTGTACATTTATCAACATTTAGCATAATATTATGAATACATTTCAGAACCATTAAAAATTCAGAAGTATTAGATTGTTGTGTATAATCATAAAAAAAAATGAACTATGCTCAGATCAGTTAAACTCTAACACTTCTTTAATATTAATATATATGGCATTTTAAAATAAAATTTGTGTGAATGGGACATTAAAATCTTGAGTAAATACAGAAAAATATACTGATTCTTATAATCAAGGGTTTTCGAAAAAATTATAAAATGTATCATATGAATTTCTTGAGAAGTTTTAAAATTTTATGTCACAAAGAAAATATAGAAGGAATTTTTAACAATTTCCACATTTTATGAAACGGTTGATATGAATGATTTGTTCATAAATACCAATAACTAAATTTTCTTTAAACAGCCAAAAATATTGGGCATCAGAAATGTTATATAACGTAAGGAAGGAAAATGAAATTGTCAATATTTTTACTAAGATATGAAGAAATTGATATAAATTTTTTCACTATATAGCCATTTTTTAAAATGAAGGCTAATTATATTGGGATCTATAGCTTAAAATCATGCAAAAAAACAACATAAATATTTTTCTTAAACAAAATCAAATTTATAATCAACCAGTCTGAAAAGCTTAATGATTATATATACATAACTATTAAGAGAAAAAACCTTAAGGTAACAATGATTGACTGTTCAAAATTTTTTTATTTACATTAATTTTTATCTTGCTGAATATAGAAAAACTATTAGAAAAGAGCAATTGTAAATAACCCAAAATCATAACAGGAGAAACTGGATTAGTATTGAATGTGCATGAAAACTGAATCAATATGAGAAAAGAGGATAGAAAAATCAAACCAACATAACTTCAATAATAAGAGAGTATTGTAAAAGCTATGATGTTTAAAATTAATAAATCAGTTTTAAAACAGCAAATTAGAAATCAACTTTTTTAAATTTAATCAACACTTTTTTGCTCACAAATAGTCAGAATATCATTTGTATTTTGCTAAGAAGATTAATGACTGATATTTATCTAATAACTCTGTAATTCTTAATCCTAGTTTAAGGATTAAGAATAACTTGATTTAACTTGTAAAAAGTAATCTTTGTTTATACTATAAGAATTTTTAAATAACAATAACAAATCAAAATGATTTGACCAGTAATTCCATGAAAACCAGAAGCAGTTGATCTGAGCCATTTAGTTCTTAAACATTACATGTTTAAGTAATAATAATATAATTAAACATTACATAAGAATTGAAATTGCAAACAATAAAAAAAAATTCACTAGTAAGTATTGCTACATCAATATGAAAACTTAACCATAAAAGATAACTTAATAGAGAAAAGCTGCAAAACTTTTGTTCAAGTAAGTAAGGTAAATAAATACATTGATTGAACTATCAAATAATTAAGCAAGATGCATGAATTTACAAGCTTTTTTATTCAAGTTGTTTTTTCCTTGTTGTGTTTAAAAATGAATGAGTAATAAAGATTCATGGCATTTTCTATACTTTAATTTTAGAGCTTCATTCACTATATATTCATATCAAAATGAAGTCACATATATTAATATTTATTAAAAAAAAAACTTTTGTTTAAATAACTAAACAAAAGGGGACATGAACTTTATTTTGGTCATTATTAATATAAATATGTGATAATTTCCAAAATAATGGAAAATTTTTGAGTAAAATAAATTTTCATCAGATTTGTAAGTTGTAAGTGATTTGAAATTTTTCCCATATGTATATATAAGATGTTCAAATTGGGTAATTTAAATAAAGAGTAAATAATTCATAGAAATAAAATTACCTTTGTAAATGCTGTAATAATATGTCTTTTTTCAGATACATCAACTAGTGTTACATCTTCTGATTCAGAAGGTTGTTTAACTTCAATCGGCAAATTGAAGTTGCATCGAAAATAAATATTAAAGTTATAATGGCCAGGATAATTTGTATGAAGTATAAATTTCTTGACTCTATGGCTTTTGGCATCAAAGAGAACATCCTGAATTAAAAAAAAATAAAAATTATTTAGTGAATAAAAACTTAATATAAATAAAATTAAATTTTAGGAAATTGAAACAGTGGAAATATATTGTTTTTAATAATATAAAAATATATTAGCATGATAATTGTTAGAAAAATAAAAAAAATAAAAATCATTAACTAATAATTGAATCTATATACAGGAAAAATTTAAATGGAGTGGAACACTTAACTCAATTCAAATCTTTAAATGTAAAAAAAAAAAAAAAAAAAAGAAAAAAGAAAAAAAAAGAAAAAAGAAGCAAAATCAAGAATTACTATTTTGATAAAGGATTAAAAACTTAATTTTCATACTTAAGATTTTAAATTGTATTACAGAGTAAACTCTACGCAAAGACCTACGAAGTTTTACAGTTTGTTTCATTCTGCAATCAATTTATATATTTATAAAATGTTGCTTCTAATCTTTCATCTGATCTGTTAGAGTCAACACACAAAAAATCCAAGGCAGACTGGGTCTCTTTCAGAAAATCTGTGGATAAAGAACTCGCCTCCTTGCTATTCATGGAAGATATAAACAAATGCTGGCTAATTTCCAGGAAATATCATACTTCAAATAAGCATACTAAACCTTTTGAATTTGAGATAAATTTGAGATAAAGGCTTAGTATCTCATTGAAAAATTTGAGTATGTTGAATGTTTTTTTCCTGCATTGCACCCAACATACTACCACCTTAGATCCCTTTTTACAAAAAAGGAAACATTTTTAGAACATGCCAGGTCATCAGTAGACAACTTAAGACCCAAGATTAATAAAAATGCATAAATCAAAATCGTATCCAGTAAACTAAAAAGAAATAGAACAAAATTTGCAATAAAATTGATGTACAGACACCAGACTCAGAATTTTAGAAATTACTCAAAATAATCACTAAAGAGCAATCACAATATGAAGACTGCAACACAATTAAAAACAATGATTAAATGCTTTCAGATAATAAATCGTCTGCCAATGGCCTTACTAGCCATAACAAATGTATATAAATAATATACATAGTTTGTGTCCAGACAGTCATATTGAATAACAGTAGTAAGTACAAAAAGATAGAAGCCTCCATCTCAAAAAATATCTCACAAAAAATATACAAATTTTATGTTTGGCAATATTCCTGATATTTTATATCTTATAAGAATCAATTTCTGATTGGATTTCATAAGTGAACTATATTTTTTTTCACATATGTCAGTAAACTACATTGATGTAAATATAAATCCAATAATAATATATAAATATTTAATTTTAAGTTGTTTAAAAATAAGATACTTACCAATCCCAATGTGAAGTAATTATAAAAGTAATCTGAACAACTTAATTTTCTATATCTATGTGAATTTGGAGAATGAATTTTCATTTTATCTTCAGATTTATAAAACACTTTACTAGGTGATCCCAATCCACTAGTAACATCCTACAAATAATGAAAAAGAGATTATATTGTAAAAAAATGAGATTTAAATTAAAAAATTTAATTATTTTAAGTGATAGTAATTGAAATTTAATACTAATATTAAAAAAAAAAAAACTAATGATGGAGTTATAAACTACTCAAAAAAATTATTAAACACTCATCACAATAAACTGATTTAAAATACAGAAAATATTACATAAATTTTCATTAATTTCTATTACATAATAAATCTTATCCATACCTGTGCAGAATCACCAAATTTAATAACTTTTGTCATAACTTGTTTCCGAAATTCTAAAAGCTTGTTTGAATCTAAATCTGAAAAATTATGATTAATATAAAAAAGTAAGAAAAATATTGCAGACTTTAAAAATACAAATATTTAATTCATATCATAACCACATAAAAACACAACTGAAAAAAAAAGATCCTACCTTCAGTTATTATTTTTAGTTTGACACCAACTGTTTCATCGCCCTCCCTCAAAACATCTAAGTTTTCTAAGTAACAATGATTGCAAAAGCTATTATTTGGAAGAGAGGGAGCCCTATAAAAATAATTTTGAAATAAAATTTTAAAATCTATAGGTTATTATCAAGTACAAAATTTACATAAGTAAAACAATTTTATTTATAATTAAGAGGATTATTGGGAAATATTAAATTTCATTCAAGAATCAAAACATAAAACACGATTCCTACCTATAAATAACTATACAAAAATTGGTAACATACATTTAAGTTTTTTTAATTAATTATTTTATATGTAGATACAAAATACTAGTTTTAGATTGGGACTACTTTTTGCTTTACTAAAATGCATATATTTTAAGCAGATAATTTTTCTTTGCAGGAAATTAAAGTTAATATACTTTTATTTTCAAACAAAGAAAATTTATTTGTTTCTAATACCATATTTTAAAAAAATCATTAGCAAGATATTTTCAATATTTATATCTTAATTAAAAATGAAAGACTTATAATAAGTCCTTATTTTTACCATTACATTTATTATAAATTACCCATTAAAAATATAATAAGACAATAAAAAAGCAAATGTAACTGTAAAAATACCAATAAACAAGAGTATAAAATTTAATTTTATATGTAGAAAAGACCAACTATTAAAGATTCTTATACTAGATAATTTTAATAAAGCATATTACAATTTCTTGCTGATCAAATTGACCCTGTTCCTCCCTCCTTTTTTTATATTTAGAGTGACAAATTCTAAAATTACAGTTTTGTTTAATAAGCTATTTTCAAAAGTTTAGTATTTGTAAATAATCTGGATGTGAAAATCTAAGATTAAGATAAGTTTGAATCAGAAAATTTAAATTAAGAAATGCATAAAAAAATATCAGCCAAAAAAGTGGAATGAATATTAAAATACAAATTTTGAACAGCAAGTTAAAAATATTTAACTTACCACATAAAATTAATATCAGACAAATGAGAGCCAAATTACCAAACAAATTTATATATTATTGCTTTCTCTATAATTAATAAATTATATACATAATATTTAATAATGATTCTAATGAAATAAAATATAAGTAAATAATTTTTTTATAAAATACAAGTAAAAGAATATCATAAAAATAAAAAATTTACATAAAAAATACCTAAGTGTAATATTTTACCTTGTTTCAGAAAGACTATTACCACTATATATAGACATTTTTGAAACAATTGGGAAAGAGCCAAATTGGATGCTTCCATATCCAGGAGTAACCCTTGGCTGTAAAAATGAAGGAAAAGTTTGTTAGAATTCATAAAAATATTTTACATTAATTCAAGTAATTAAATTTTTCATCCATACTTTAGCATTGTGATAATGTCACTAATCTTTAAATACAGCATTATTCTTTGTTTGTCAGATACCAAATAATCAACAAAACTAGATCATAAATTTTTTTATTACAAAATTAAACTAAACTCAAAAAAACTTCTTTTTGAACTTTACATATAATTGTTACAACACTGCTTTAAATTTTAAACAGATATTCATCTTTTAATGGTTAACATTGTTTTTCAACATAGATATAATTGTTGAAAATAAAAAATATTAAAACTTTTTCTTAAAATTTATAAAGAGAAATCAAATAGGAAATGTTAGAAAAGGAAACTTTTTTACAGTAGTAACATATTACATTGATATAAGAAAATTATATGGACCTTTATAGTAATAAGGAAGAAAAAATCATTTCAGCCAGAAAAAATTAAACTAAAATCTAACTATTAATTAACTAACAATTCTAAACTATTGATTATAATAATATATTAACAATAAAATATAAACTTTATATTTTATTACAATAATTTTCAATCATTATTATTGCTTCTAAATTATAAAATGCCTCTAAAAATATGCACTATAAGACATACAAGAAATAGAACCATGCTTTTAAAGACAAAAAAAGGGTATTAGAAACTTAATGCACTTAAAAAAATACAAAAGAAATTAGGTTGTTTAAGCTGCAATAAGCATTTTATAAAGGAAGGGTTTGAAATAATATAGATCATTAGATAATGATCTATTTGTTGTAGTATGATCTATTGCACACTTGAGGTACATTTTTCTTTTCATAAAGATTCAGATAACTGTTACCAAGAAATTATATAATATTTCTTTTTAACGTTTTTAAAAGTGCAGAATTCTCGAATTGAATGATTTGTTTAGGAAAGTATCCAATCCTATTTAAGCAGACCTTTTCTTAGGATATTTAAAACTATAACAATTTTTAACTTAGAATATATAGATTTTTGTTTACATATCCTGTCAGTAGTCAAGTAAATTTTAAAGAGAAAACCAGAATATTAACCAATCAACAATTAGCTCACTTACTTGTTAAAAAGACTGATGGATATCACTTTTATAAATGTATCTTTTATTGATGGAGTGAATTATTCTTATTTTGTATCTTTTCATATATGAAGTTGAAATATATTAAAAATTATTTATATTCTCCATGTGTTAACAAATATCATTGAACTACTTTGTTCACAACAGCTAAAATAATCCAATAATATTCTGCACTGAAAAATAATCAAACCGTTTATGAAATTTCAACGCATTTATAGAGAGAGAATGGAAGTTCTATTATTCATTTGTAATGCAAAAGATTTTATTTCTAAACATATTATAGAAAAAATATTAAGCAATTTAAAAAATGTTCAGGTTAATTTATTTATATATTAAATGTCTTGTAATATACCATTTATAAACTTCTTTACAGTAGCTATTAACTATTTACATATGAATAAAAGATTACTAATTCATAACCACAAATAATTTTTTACTTTTGAATATTAAATTTCATAAATTGCAAAAAATAAAGAACTAAAGGTAAATAAAAATTGTAAGAAAATGTAAGATTCAAATATTTTTCATACAGTCATATTTTAATTTCATATTCTATTGCTAACTAATTTATTATTAAATCAATTTCTTAAAGAAAATAACTACTTACTGGCACATTGGGATCTATGGCAAATGCAAAAGTGAGTCCACGAAAATTTAATACAAAGACTTGTTGAGATGAATGGTATTCTAAAAAAATTATTTCAGATTAACAGCAGTTCATAAAATAATTCTTAAAAAAATCAATAGAATTTATAGTTATCATAATTTATTTTATATTTCTTTTTTCAAGTTGACAGATCCAAAATAAAATAAACAACTAAATTTACTGAAAGTCTATCAAATTAAGAACTTTTCAAACATTAAAATGATTTTAAGTACTATGCCCATTTTGATAAATTTGAAATTACAAAGAAAAGACTTTTAATAAATCTGGAAACTTTGATTATTTTTTACAGTCTCATGAATTTGAATTGACAAGACCAATTTTATTTGGAGCACCAAAAAACATAAAAAGTATGATGAAAATGTAAAAATTAAATAAAATCAATCAAGAGTTAATAAATTTATTTACAAGCAAAGACACTCACTTAAATTATAGGTAGTACAAGCAGAAACTATGATAACTTAAAATATATTTGATTACTCCATATTATTTGTAAGAGGAAAAATATTCAGAGCAATTAAAATTACTATTTTTCACAATTTCCTTTTAACTTAAAACAAGAGAAATTAGAAGATTTATTATGAGTGTATTAGTGGGCAGGAAACTAAATTTTTTACTGTTCAGAAAAGAAATCATTGATTTACAGAAAATCAATAAAAAGAAAATAAAAAAAAACTAGTATTCTTAATATATACATATTAAAGTCCAGTTTAAATGTTGATTTCCCCAATATTGTCAGTGTAACAAAAATAAAATGAAAACTTAAGAAATTTATGTCACTTTCCTTTTAATCACTCAAATGAACTCCAAGCTCAACAGATGAGTGGGTCCAAAATATTTACATTAAAAATATATTTTCAAACAAAATACAAGCTTAAAATAAAACATTCCTTATCAAAAACCAAAACAGAACTAAACTTTTAGCACTAATATCAAAAATAGAATATAACAAATGTTACCATTCAACAAAAATACAAAACAATTTTAGAATAATTTTACAATCCAAATGAATAATAAAATATTAAACGGCTCCACTCTTATCTTTTAACAATCGGCCTTTAAAACAAAGTAATTTCAGTATTATATTTGTAGTATCTTGGTATTATTTGATTTGAATCTATTTTGATAAATTCTTCTAAAATTAATTATTCTTGCAAGACTTGCTTGCATTCGAACAAATCTATATTCTTCTTCTAACTTTATCAATTGTCTATAGTTTCAATAATTATAGTAAAAATAATTTGTATAGTTCCTAGACATATTAAATTTTACATGCTTAAGCAATTTCACAGATGACTTTTTCTAGTAATTTAAGTTAAATCTTATTACTACAATAAACATATGAACCACTAAAATTGAAACTTTTACTCATTTAATACATTTTTTTCAAATTCAAATTTTTTAATAATTTTTGAAAAACATATTTTTTATCAATTGAAAACTTTCAATAGAACTGCAATATGTATTGTTTGTTCCAGCAAGAAAAAGATGCAATGTAAATTTTTTTGTATCTGTTTTTTAAATCAAACATATTTGTATACTTTGTAGACAAATTAAAATAGCAAGAAAATCTTAAGTTATATCAATGAATAAACATTTGTGAGCTTCTTGATATTTTTTTAGAGTTAAAAAACAGTGTTTGATATTGGAGGGATTAAGCCCATTAATCAGATGGTAGTTTTGGATTCCTCTCCATAAAAAGGTTTGTAAATACTTTATCAAAATATTTTGATAAAATCTATAAGAAAACTTTTGAATGAAATATAAAAGTTATCAATATTAGTGTGAGTTAGCAAGGTTATTCGACCTATTAAAAAGATATAGAAACACTTACCAAACAAATACCAGCTTTTTTGGAATTTTATGACTTATTTTCTAATGTTAATGATAAGATTAAAAGTTTATTAATAAATACATTTTAAAGTTGCATTCAATGTAGAACTTTTTTTTTTTTTTTTTTTTTTTTTTAAAAACAATAAAATGATATATTAATTAAAAAAAAAAAAGCTATCTAACAATCTTCTCCAAAACTGAAAAACAGTGAAATGTTTATAATGAATATATAGTTACAATTTAAGGATTTAAATATTTGTAAAGAATGGAATACAAACAACAAAATTTTAAGTTTGTGAAACTTACAACTTATGATATTTCAATTTACAGATATAGCAATATGAGAAAATGTATGGTAAGATATAATTTATATTAAATTGATTGTAACTTTCTAAAGTGAAAAAAAAAATCAATTTTTATTTTATATGTGTCTGATATTTAAAGAACAGAGTCTACTAAAAACTTACAATTCCTATTTTATTTTATGATCATTATTTGAAAACAAATTACTATAATTCTCATTTTTAAAGTATTTTTATAATTAAATATTACTTGCTTATATGAAGATAATGATTTTTAATACGTTATTTTGTAGTTTGATTATTTTTTTCGCAAAACTATACCTGTAAGCCAATGCATAGGCCTCAGTTTTCTTCCATCTGAATGTGCAAAACAATTTTTATAAAGACATGCAGAACTACCTAGTATGGAAATAGTAATTAAATGGAAATAAGGCAGGCACTAGCTTACAATTGCAGTTAAATTAATAGAATTAAAATCATGCAGGCATTTAAGAATGTAGCATAAAGAATAATAAGTACAAAACGAAATGAGAGTTGTTTTAATCTTCCCATTTTGTAACAATGTTAAAAACTGAGCTAGCAAAATGTTATTGTTAATTGATTATCATTTTTAATTTGTTTAGTTACAGTTAGATAAGATTATTTTGCTACATTTTTTTGACTGAAAATAACAATTAAAAGTTTATTTAATTATAAGAAAATGTAAAATATTCAATAACAATGAAATTTTAAAATACAAAAAATTTCTTAAGAAAAAGAACATCATGCAACAAAAGAATCGATCTCACCTCCATTGCAAGAACATCACCTTACTCCTAAATATTTAGTACCCCAATTATTTAGTATTTTTAATCAATATATATCCAACTAAACATTCTAAAGTTTCTAAAAGTAGTAATATTTAACAAATGAGAAATTCATAAGAATCACACCTCCTGGATGAGTTGCACCAAATGAGTGATCAATTTGTTCTAATGTAGGTGGTACTTCTGGTGAGCAAAATACATTTCCACTATAATGAAACAAACCAGTTAAGTAAAGTTAAGCAAGCGGTCTATTTTAATAGCATCCATCATTGATAAAGTATCTATTTTAATCTTTCATTGATAATTTTTAAATAAAATCTGAATGTACATTTGAATGTGTACATTTTTTTTAAGAATCTATTTTAAACTGTTACTTAAAATAAATGAAAATATACACATAAAAATTTATACATTTATAAAATTCTACAGATATGAATATCATAAATTATATCTTCTATTCAAACTGAAAATGATTAGTTTAATGTAAGATAATTTGAAAAAAGAATTCAGTTAATAGTAAACATTCAGCTATTTGATAAAATTAATTTACTTATAAAAAGTTTTACTTAAATTGTTTTTTTCGCATAGTTCATACTATTAAAACTCAATAGTAATTTAATAAGATGTTATTACTTTTTGAAATGTTGTTTAATCATCTTTAATAATCATATTATATCAAGAATTCTGCAAATAAAAATTTCATCAAATACATCTAATTCTATAGTGAATTTTTCACAAATCATTTCTTAATATGAATATTTAAGTTTTTTAAATTTAAATCATAATTTCCATCCTTATTTTTGTTTTAAGAATTTTTCGCTAATTAAATTTTAGTGATGAAATGTTTGTGTAATGTTTTTGCTATTATCTTCCAAGTTTTTTATATACATTCTCAATTATTTTCAAAAAGAATTTTAAATGTTTTAAGTCTAACATTTTAAAACATTAACCAACATATATACTACTGTGATAATGTCTTAATTCTTAGATTTGATGAGAATGAGTCACATTTAATTCAAATTTCCATTAAAGAAAGTGAATCGGAATAAAGTGAGATTTAAATTAATTTTTATCTTGAAGTACTTTAATCTTTATTATATAGGTTAAAACTATATTTTTTTTATTTATATTAATAATAAATGGTGGCAAATACTGTAATGAACAAACATTTACATAAACATGATGCACAATATATACATCTAAATTCTTAATATATAACTGATATTCCGTATCATGAAATTAACTTACCAATACTTTAATTTGGTTTTGGTCATACAATAGACTTCAATAATCTATCAATTTAAAAAAGAAATAAATTAAAAACAAGTATTATTTTTATAATATAAATTACATATAATTTATTTTTTATTATTAGCATAATATGAAAAACTAATAATTTTCATTTTATAATTGTTAGTTAAAATTTATACATACAATTTTGCAGTTAAAATAAAATCATACAACTTTTGAGAGTGCTATGTAAGTAACTGAATTATTGCAAATGTCAATCTATTTTTATGTCCTTCATTGTAAATGAACACTTAAAAAATTACATTAATTTGTCAGCTGGTTGCCTTTATCAAGATGTGGGCACTAATTATTATTACTTAAAAACTAGAGGCTGATACAATATATGTATTTATTCCATGATGCATTACTTCACTAGCAATTACATATTTTATAAAGATACACCACAATATAAACTTAGCAAAATATGTTTAAAATATATTTACAATTGATATTGAGAAACACAAATTAATGGGCTTAAAGAGCAAGGCAAGTTTAATCAACTTATAATACTGCAATCATACATTTCCATTTTTTCAGCACTCCATCCACTATTATACCCTCTACCAATGTGGGGATTAAAAGAATGATTCATACAGCCATATAAACTGTTGTAAATTAGAGATATTTCCTTACAACCAATATAGTAAGAATTAGCTAACAGTTCAATGATTTCTATTTCATATACTTAACAAAGGAAATTATATTTTATTCTCTGATTATTCACTAGAATTCTTTACTAAAGATTCAATTTTTAATTTCACATAAATGTAGTTAATTATAATATGCTACAGAGACCATACTTTCCCAAACAGTTTAATATAAAATACTTTAACAATTTTTTATGAATATTCCGTAAATTTCTTGGAAAACAAGTCATTTCAACAAATGTCAATATGAATATTCCTCGATATGTTAGTCCATTTTCTAGTAACAACATAATAAAACTATATTTAAGACTATTCAGTGTGAAAATTCAAATTTAAGGAGTTTTTTCCTTGAAACAGCAATTAAATGCAATTAATTGCATATATAGTGCATACAAAATTACTATTTTGATAACTTGTTACCAATGAGGAAACAATAAGAAATTTATTTAAAAAATTATTAACAAAATTGAAGAAGCAAAAAAAAGTCTTTAGCAAATAATAACTTAGGTTTCTTAAATAAACAAATACAATAAACTACTGCAAATATATATATATATATATATATATAATTAGGAAGAAAATACAAACTAAAAGATAATGAAATTCTGAATAGTAAATACTACTCTTTCTTTATTTTTTTATTATTTTTTATTTATTTATTTATATTTTTTTTGTTTACAGCTTTTACTGTATAGCACATTATTGAAACTTACGTACCATATAGTAACAAAAAAACTAGCAAAATGTAAAAATTATTGAAAGTTAAAAAAATTAATATAAAAATTTTTTGTGGAGAATACAGTAAAAAATAAAGATTTATTTAAAATAAAAAATTGTGACCTTAATAGAAAAGAGCATTTTTTATTAGAATTTATATACAAATATGAATATAAATATTTATAATTTAAATCTGTTAGCATATTTTTGGTTTTATAATTAAATCAATTCCCATATAATTTACATTTATTTTAACATCATAAAAGCAAAATATGAATTCTTAGGTTCAAATATAAACTTTTATTTTGGTAACAAATTAACATTTTTAAAAAAGCTTTAAATTAATTATAAAACTATATAACAAAATTAAAAATATTAGAACACTATACCTTTAATCTTTGAGTGAGAGGATCAAATATTAAGCGAATTCCATCTTGGGATAAATTGATAACCAAATCCATTACCAAAGGATTCTGAAAATTTATGATAAATTAATTCTCTTGTTAATGAATTTGAGATTCCCTTAACAAGCATTATAAAGTCGCAAGAAATGAAAAGTACATACCAGTTCACTATAAAGGACCTGTACATTTTTAATAGATTGGAATTGTTGTTGTAAAATATGTACAACTTGGCTAAATGCCATGCCTAAAAAAAGAAAATGGAAATTGTATTCAGAAGAAAATAATATTTAGAATCGCTCACAGTATTACTATATATAAATTAACAAAATTATGGTAAAAACACTATAATTTCAAATGGTAAGATGTTGATGGCTATTTGTTCATTGGTTTATTAAGAAATTACAAGACAAATGTTATTGAGTGTATTCCAATAAAAATGATATAGATTAATAAAAATACAAGGAATTCAATTAAACTAATAATCAAAATTTATTGTTTAGAGCTACTTAAATACTAATTCCATCAAAATAAATACAGATAATTATTGAAGATTGATTGCTTACAACTTAGAACTTTTCAACAAAATTATTTTAAACTTTTTTGACAGGCTGGAAGTTTAGGACTTATCAATTTGTCTTAACATCCCATCTAGTAAACTTTTATAACATGATTATAAATGATCATCAGTAAGTTTAAATAAGATAACAGCTTTAATTATACATTAAAATAATATAATCATATTTTATATTTCAAATAAAATATTTAGCTTTCATACTTCAAGGATTTCACTTGATTATAAGAAAATATATATTTCAAAGGAAAAATCTTGTAGAAGTACCCATAAATAATGTATAGAATAAGTCACTATAAATTTTTAACTTTACGAGAAAACAAAACTACCTATGTAACTTATAATAAATATGAAAAAAATTTAATACATATGTATAAAATATGCACATTTACTTATATACAAATCTTTAATTTTTATTACATATTAGAAAGGGAGTTATATTCTGCTTGATGGGTGATAAACTATATAATTAATTTGTTGAGTAAACTGCTTATATCAATTTTTTTTTATCATCGAAAAAAAAAAAATCAATGCTTTTACAAAATCGTATGCATTATTATATTATGTAATACAAACTGTAAAAGCAAAAAGTTAAATCTTTTTCCTATTTACTCTTTTTTAAATACCTTTCAATTTTTTAAACATTTGTTATCAACATTTTGTTTCTATCAACATAGAATGAAAATTTAACTTGATGATATATTAATAATATATAGGTTCTGAAAAAATTGAAAAATCTAAAATGTGTAAATTTTTCCTTTCAAAAATCTTATTAACCAGTTCACAAAGGTTACAAACTTTTTGGAGTTTAAAATCTGCCTGTAGCTATAATCTTCATCCATAAATTCTGTATAAGCTTTATTATTCAGCCTAGAGATGATGCATAAACTGAGTGCAAAGATGCAAGCACCATAAATTTGTGCAAGAACATAATTACTACCGTCTTGAATGTAAATAATATATCATAGTTAATAAAAAACTATATTTAAATTAATATTTGATCCATAGCTGTTTGATATCAACAAAATAGTAATGGATGGATTTAAGATAATCATCAAATAAAACAAACATGATTTATTAGAGTAAATTTAATTAAAATATCATGTATGTTTTGTACACACAATATTATACATTTTAAAAATGTAAGATTTTCAAATTAAAATTAATACTGCTAAATTAAGCATGCATAAATAATTGACAAAGGCCGCTATTGTATCAAAAGTTTGTTATCTAGACAGATTTTATCTAAGTGGTAAAAATGCTAAAATTCAGTTGTTTGTCTACAATTTTATTTGTAAACCAAATATTTATACATGATATAACAATAAAATTATTTTCTTTTTGTAAGATTTAAACTTATCAATTATTTTAAAATATTTTGTATGCATTTTTTTACAATTCTGATGAAGTTAAAGTTATGAACAAATCAGTAAATAACAGATTTTTTCCTGGAAACAAAAATAAATATATTTCTACACAATTTTTCTTATGTTTGAATTACCAGAAAAAAAGGAACCATAAATTAATGTTGACATTTGAAAAAACATCTCACAAACTCAGATTTTTTTAACATGAAGCCTTTAGATCCTAACTTATATCATTATTATTTATTTTATTTTTCTATATTATTCTGAAAAAGTAACTTGAACATCAATTATTTAAATTAGGAGTACTTAAGATACATTGGCCAATATCTTAAGTTATGCCTAAGATATTGGCTAAAATATGTGTTATACTCTTCAACACATCAAATTTCTATGTGTTTAAAATAAGCATATGCCAGTTTTAGAATATTACGCAGTATAACTTATTAAGCTGCAAGAGTTAATCTCAAACTTGGACAAACACTAACATATTTTTTACAAAACTAGTAAAGACAAAAGAAAAACATGTGGAATAAGATCATTCTTAAACTAATATATCAAGCTCATTTTAACAAAAATACTTTCACTTCCACTTTCAGATGACTTTAAATTATTGATTTATTAGTAAAAGACTTAAATTTTAAACAATTTCTATATACAAATCTCCCATGACAAATATTATCAATAATAGAAAAGAGACAAAATAACATTCAGAAACCTGGAAAAAAATTATGTTACATAAAACAAAATTATGCAACTACTTACATAATAAAATAATAATTTTACATTATTGAATTTTTGTTTAAATATCAAGTAAAGTGAAAACAAAAGTGTTGTTGTTAGAGTTAATCTTCATATTACTTAAATGATTTTAGTGCTTGATTCTTATACTTTAATAAGCACGATAATTAAAAAATCAAATAAATGTTTTTATTATTACCCATCAGAAAATTAGTTGCACACAAATTCAAGCATGTTTTGAAAATATCAAATTTAATATTAAATATTTTTAATCACTAAATTACTTTGGAATATTTACAAATAGAAATTAAATGACCATAAGAATGATAATTTCATTAAAAAAGAAATAGAAACACAAATGTTGATTTACTTTTGGTATAATTTTTTTTTTTTTTCCTTTTTCTTTAAGGAAATTTTACTTTTTTCAGCTATTTAATAAATACATTATTATCAAATGCTGCATTTTTAAATGCCCCCCATGAAACTTAAGAAAAAAATTTTCTTCTTTATTATATGATGGAAAGCTTTGTACTAGAAGTTAGAATCTTTGAATTATCATTTAAAAAAGTTTTGAATACATTAAGCACTTTTCAATTTTCTATTCTTTTAAAAGAGGCTTTCAACATTTCTAGAAAAACTATTCATGCCATTTGCTTTTGTGTGATCCTTTCCTTATTTTATTCTTTTAACAAATTATAATCAGTTTTCTTTCCTTACATTATAACTCAGAAGAATTTTCTTATTTTTAGTTTTATAAATTTCTTTTCATTAGAATGGAATTTATATCTCATACTTTATTTCATGTAATTTATGAACTTTTAACTGAACATAAAATTTTATATAGTATTTTTAAAAAGTGAGAACATTCGAAGAAAATTTTGCATTAATACTAATTAGTGATAAAAAGATTTTTTTTTCAACAATTGTTAATAAAAAAGAAAATTTTCTAATTTCACAAATTTAATAAAAGCATTTTTTGAAGAAGTTACTTTATTCTTTCCCTTTCCCAAGTTATTAAAAATTAATTTCATTGAAAGTTTCAAATGTACACTTTTGGTACTAATAGCATTTTAAAATTAAAAATATCTAATCAATACTTACATTACATAAATTTAAAACTTTTCTTCAAGTTAAAAAACAATTTTTCTGAACACAATATTCCAAATAACACTGTAATTGCAACTTCATTAAAAACACTTATTCTAAATATATTTTACAACATAGTAAAATGGTTATTTATAAACAAGGTACTGTTTAACAGCAGTACCCAACAATTTCATAAAATCTTTTTATTTATTAGAATGTTGTATTATTTCTTAAACAAAAATATGTAAAACATAATTAAAAATAATTTGTCTGACATCTTGCAAAGTACAAATGCTCATTTTGTAAATTAATAAATTTGTGACGAATCACAGATAAAATTTACTTAGTTGTTAAAATATAATAATACTGTCGACAAAAAAATCATTATAGAAAAAAAATGTTAGTAAAATAAATTTAGAATGCAAAATACTAAAACTATTAGAAAACATTTTGAAAAATCTGCATAAAAATTATAAATTAACATATATTAAATGCTATAATAAATAGAGTAAACAAACTTTAACATATTAGAATGAATTATAAATAAATACATTTTAAAAAAGCAATTTTACATAAATTCGATTTTATTTTAGAACTTATTAAAAAGAAACAATAGCACTTATAATATTGATTTTATGCTGATTCTCCACACTGTCACCGCTGCCAAGAAACATAATTTTTACCAGCTCAGAATGATTGCTTAAGATATAAACAAAAGAAAAATGATAACTCTGTCACTCTATATGACAATGAAAGTAGATCAGTAAAAAAGTTACTGTAGATTACACAAGGATTCTAATTTATTAAATATATTTTAATGTTATAATAGAGAATATATCTACATTATCAATTTACATTGAGAGTTTGAATTTTATATTGAGAAAAATAATGGACAGTTTTTCATAACAAAATAAAACATTTCAGAACAAAGCATTTATAAAACCTTTAATTTACAAAAATATTTATACAAATTTGTGTAAAAAAATGTTAATTTAAACATCGAATACTTGATAAGCTATTTAAATTAATTTAAACTCCTGGCATAACCTTCTTAGTACTATAGCTAAATTCCATTAATAAAAAAAAAACTTCCTAATTTTTTTTACTATGAATGTTAAAACAATTTCCATGAATACTTTTAACATTAAATATATTTTCAAAAATATTGTAAGCCTTGTTACTTTAATTATAGTAAAAATTAAATATTCATATTTATCAAAAAATGAAAAGTTTATACTAGCATTTTAAATGTTATAACACAAATAAAACAATTTAATTTAAACTCCTGACAAAGTAAAATATAATATAAAATGTGAGTAGTTTTTATAAGGTTAAAACAATTATTATCATTTATTGTTTTGAATAAAAATAACATTTACTATGATTATTTCGATTTATTATAAATATTTATTAGCTTTTTATAACTTTGAATTGTTCACTCAATACAAAAGTTTTGAATTATAAAACCCTTTTATTTTCAATGACAACTAATGAAAATGAAAATGTGCTTCATAAACATATTTTTAACTACATTATCAGATTAAAATTATTTTATTTCAATTTGATTAATGTGAATGTAAGAAATTTCACTGTTTCTCTATTTGTAAATTAAAAAAAAATTCTATTTAATGAAAAAATAATTGTTTTATATTTAGAAGAACAAAATAACAAATAAATAAAGGTTAATAATGCATTTAAAGTGTGGATTTAATTTTAGAGGTGTCTTATAGTACTTTACAATAGCCATAGCAACAAGACAAAATAATATAAACAGCTTTAATTTATGCAAATAATTCATTTTGT
>JAPDSC010104165.1:0-19098 GCA_026290005.1 Latrodectus geometricus
TGTAATTTACTAAACTGATATCCATCTTTGCTTACAGTTCGAATATCCCTTGACGACTGTCTACTCGGCCTCCTTTAAAATGCCACGTGACAAAGTGGTGGTAAAGATGGCCCAGAAGAAGGTAGTCGAAATATACCAGGGGATTGAAGCGGGAAGGCCGCTTCGTGGGAAGCGGAGATCGCAACTGTCTTCCAGAGTAATTTGGCATTTCATTCATGCCAGGAAAAGCAATATTTTGTGTATCAAAAATGGGAGCAAGCTTACTTAGGAAGTAATTCAAAAGTATACATGTACTTAAAATCTGTCTAATCTTTCATTGTTAAGTCTTGTCCAGTTAATGTTATGCATGTGTAACATAATTTAAAAAAATGTATTTTCATCTATTCTGCTAAGTAACTCGTATAGAATGTAAATTTTGTAGTTTGCATTCATATGTTATGAATAAATGTTTTTACAAATTCACTGGTTTTTTTACTTAGAAACACTAAAAGCACTAAACATTACAATGATGAAAACAAATTCCTCACTAGCAAATAATTAGTCTTTAATTTGATTTTGCTTTAACGATTATTTCAATGTTTGCTACTTAGAAACTTCAAAAAATATAGATTCTTTATTAAAATTTTTATATTGAAATTTATATACAGACCTAATTCGTGCTCATTTGCTGTCTCTGAAGACAATTGGTTAGAATAATATATATATATATATATATATATATATATATATATATATATATATATATATTATATGACATTTATTACGCCACAAAAATAAAACTTTTAATTTTCAAATGAATATTTGTGGTTAACTTTGTGAACATGAAATTTTTTTTATTTTAACAAAGTCCTGTAAAATATAGCAGTGATTTCAATTTAAACTCGCATAAATGACATCTGGATTTGTGCGTGTAGAATTTAAGGCAACAGGGAAAACATATCCCAGCAAATCTCGCATTAGATATAGAAAAAATTTCTTTTTAAAAAAATTTAAAGTATGATCTATAAAATTGATTATAAAATTCATTGTTACTTTATCAAAGAACTTTTATAATTTGTTAAAGTAAATGACAATCATTCAAGTGTAAGAATTTTTGAATTTTTATTTCCTTTAAAAATTTTACTAAATACGGTTTTTAATAGTTATAAATTTTTATAAAAGTAAAATAACTGGATTTAAAACATGCAAAAATATGTATTTTATTATTCGAATAATTCTTTACAAAAATTTCTACTTTAAAACTGTTAAATTTACTGAAGTAGAAAAAGTTAATCCTTGTTTATTCACTATTTTAACAGCAATATGTCCTGACGTATAAATGTGAAAGACAAGAAGTTTCGAAAAATTCTAAGTAAGTTTGATTGAAAATCCCAAGCATTGATGCAGAGTCATTTTGATGAAGAATTTGAGTACTTTTAATATAACGGAAATGAAAACTCAACACAAATTTCAGTCTTGTTGTATGCTAACTGTGGGTAGGAGAGTGCTAGCTTAGGCGTCTACCATGTCACCTGAACGTGGATGAAATTTGCGAGACATTTCAATATGAGATACATGCATTCTAACATGGAATTCCAGAGGGGTACTTTATAGATGCCACTACCGTTAACTGAATGAAGAATATAAATAACTGCTAGACAATTTATGCTCAAATAATGACTAAAAAACTGTATGTTGAACATAAATAGAAGAATGTGATGTACTTGGGTAAAATGAGTTAAACATCAAGAATAGCTTTTCTTATTAATGAAAGTTTGATCAAACAATTTACATAATTTTAAAAGATCGTTATTTGATATTTTCGTAGTTTGAAAGTATACTAAAATTTAAAGAAATTTAAAAAAGGCATAAATTTCTAACATATTAATATTGCGTAATTCTTATGCTTTTGTGGCGCAATGTCCAAAGAAGATAGAGTTGCACCCGTGAAACATTAGGTTACAAGTTTACAGTTTAACCGTCGATGTACGGTTTTAAATGAGTTGTAGGTTTTCGTCTGAGCAATTTGTATAGTAAAGTCAATCCGAAATTATAAGATTTAATTGAGAAAGCCTCGTTTGTAAGCAATCATTTGATATATGTAAAACTATCATACTTGTATAAAATCCATATGTAATCGCGAATCCTTAGTGTTGCATCATTAGAACATTTATCTTTTAAAAATATTTTCCAGTATCCAGCTAGTTAATAGGTGATTTCTGCAAACATTGTAAAATCGTTTTCTATGAAATAAAAATATATATTTTTTTTTTCACATGCATTATTATGCATGCTTCAGTGTTTATCAGGTTTTCTCCTTTCGAACAATTGGATAAGGCCAATTATCAATATTAAGTCTCAGAAAACTACAAGCGATATAAGCATAAACGTCTTATAATAGCCTTCTATAAATGTGAAATAAAATCTTTTATCTTCTATAAAATCTTCTATGTATGTAACGATTCTGCAACAGGTAGTCAAAATATTTAAAACATGCTAAAAATATCAAAGCAATGTTCTGAGTTTTTTAAGGAAAACTTACATAAGCAAAAAATAAATAAAAGCAAATTCACAATGATCATAAAAAAAATCCAAATTTTTATTCATTGAATATATTTACTTGATCTCTTTTCACAATTGCAAACTATTTATTTCTAAAATATATAAATGTTTCTGATAATCTAAGATTAAGGTTTTTAAAAATGTTATAACTCCATTGATTGAATAATTCATAACTCAAGCATTACTCGTTGATTGCAAATATTATACAACTTGGTGCTGCGTTTTTAAATGAACTCTGAGTCAATTCCGGTGTTACATGAGATGAATCGAATTTGCAATATTTGGATTTTAAAAGCAAAGTTCTGGTTACTCAACTTGTAAACTGTTACTATTTCTTAAGGAAAAGTTTTAACACAATGCATTTAGAAATATTTTTTTACCGTGCTTTGCAGGATATTTAGCAAGACTTTTGATTACTTTCAAATTCAAATCTCACTGCAAGAAAATTTCTTCGATTCGGTTTTTATCAACATTTTGTCTTAAAATTTTACACATACTTTTGGAACACTTTTTTTTACTGTTTTTGTATCATTAATTATTTTGAAATTTAAATTATTTGTTATTCTTTTAATTCTATATTCGTAGGAACTGTCCAGATGAGGAAAGTAATTGTTGGTGTCGAGAGATGGCAGCACTAGGCAACAGTTTATTTTTATCCCTCTTCCCAATTGTGTTCATAGAATTACACTACTGGCCATTAAAATTGATACACTAAAATTCAGACAAAGCAGGCGCCAGTAGCGACACCTATATTGTAATTAAATGAGGAAATGTTTCAGCCGGTTCCTCATACACAAATTGCATTTGAACGTTGTTGCCGGGTGAAAAGTTGTTGTGATGCCTCGTGTAAGAAGGAGAAATGCGTACCAGCACGTTTCTGACTTTGATAATGGTCGAATTGTAGCGTACCGCGATTGCTGTTTACCTTATCGCAGTATTGCTGCTCGCGTCGGTCGAGATCCAATGACTGTTAGCAGAATATGGAATCGATGTGTTCAGGACGATAATACGGAACGCCATGCGGGATTTCAACGGCAACCTATCTCTAGCAGCCAAGAAGACAGGCATATTATTCGCATGGCCGTAATGGATCGTGCAACCACGTCACGAGCCGTGAGTCAAGAAACGGGGTCTTTTGGAAGACAACAAGTGTCTGCACAAACAGTTCAACGACATTTGCAGCAGCATGGACTCTCAGCTCGGAGACCATGGCTGCGGCTTCCCTTGACGCTGCGTCATAGACAAGAGTGCCATCAATGGTGTGATCAACGACGAACCTGGGCGCATGAATGGCGAGACGTCATCTTTTCAGATGATTCCATGTTCTCTGTACAGCATCATGGTGGTCGCATCCGTGTTTGGCGGCATCGTGGTGAACGCACACTGGCAGCGTGCAGTCGTCATCGTCATACTGACCCATCACCTGACGTGATGGTATGGGGTGCAATTGGATACACGTCTCGGTCACCTCTTGTTCTCATTGACTATGCTTTGAACAGTGCACTTTACATTTCGGCTATTATTTATCGGCTATTATAACAGTGCACTATACATTTCGGCTATTCACACGGTTACGACCCGTGGCTCTACCCTTTATTCGAGCCCAGCGAAACACAAGGTTTCAGCAGGATAATGCCCGACCGCATGTTGCCGATATTGCACGGACCGATGTTGTGCCGAGGTTGTATTGTTTTTCTAAAAAAATGTTTTGAAGATCTCTCAAATCAAATGGTAAATTTTTTTCTTCGTTTAAAAATGAAATTAAATGTTAAATTTTGGTTTTAATTTTAATGGTTAAATTAAAAGCCGATTCAAGGGCAATTATTTTGGTTGAAATAACTTATGGAATGTTAATACTGGACACTACTTGGATCGAAAGTATTAAACCCTTTTATAACATGTATCCTTGTATGCATTTATAAAACTTTTAGCTTGGATATCTCTGTTATATCGTTACATATATTACTACGTTTATATCTATAAATTCTTGGTATTTCGAGTGTTTCTAAACTGTGTATACACTACTTTAACCAAATGTACTTTGAAAGCAAAATAAAGTTCATTTAAATTTCAGTATTTTAATTTGGATTCTTAAAACTACGAAGAATTATCTTTTATAACTTGTAACAAACTGAGTTAGCAGAAACACATTGATCGTGAGCTGAAATCAGTAAGGGCCTTAAAAATTGAGTTTTGTACCATTTTTTTGGGGGCAATTTTTAAAAACATAAAATTAAATTCGATTTTTATGTGGAAAACATAAATGCAAAAAGTTCTGGAAGAAATAATTGCTCCTTTTTTTTATAATAAACAAAAATTCAGTGCACTTTTTACTTTGTGCCTTTGAACACACGCGCATTGTTACATATTCATTCAGCCAATCACATGCGTGTATTTCACTCTTGTTTGTTTACTTCTTTGTGAAAAAATTAATATACAGGATAACACAATATGCATACAATAATAATCAATTTTGCCATAATCATAAATATTAGGACTATGTTATTTCACTATAAATCATAATAAAAATATAAATATAGAATTAAGTACGGGATAAGTAAAATATACATTTTAGCCAAAAACAAAACTAGAAACGAACACAAATCAGTTTTTATATTTCATTTTAAAACGTGAATGTTGATTACATGCAAATCTTTATTGTAATAAAGGGATGACAGAAAAAGTCTTAAACAATTCAATATTAACCTAAACAATAATAAATAATTGAATCAATTCTGTTCAGCAAAATATAGATGATCATGGATTTAAGAATCCAAATTAAGAAATATATTTTATTTTTTACTTAATTTATATATCAATATAATTGACACTGTACAATAATAAATATAATCAATAATTTAATAATTGATTAAACATTAGATAAATAATTTTATAAATTTTTTTGAAGTGAAGGAGAAAATATACACAGTATTGAAACGCAGACATAATATTTATCCCAAAAAGCACGCAAGTTTACTTCAATATAATATTTAATTTTTCAAAATAATTATAATTTTGACTAATACAATTTTATTTATTTGAATAAAACATTAAATTATAAATTACTTCAACTTTACTTCAAAAAGTAATTTACTATTAAACAAATAAATATACAGCGTTTGAAAGTCATTGATTAAAATACTGAAATTTTATGTACTTACAGAAATAATTCCTATAATTTCTTGAATAAAAAAAATATCTCAGTGGTCAAACTCAATTTTGATCAAAATTCATCACCCTCAAAATCCATATCAGCTTCTAATTCACAATTTTTACATCCATAACAAGCACAAATTTCAGTACGTTTCACTTTAGAAACGTGAACATAATGCTACAACACAAGTAGTCTTTTTACATTTACAGAATAAGTGCTTTACGATACTTTCAGGGAAAGTAATTTTTCTCCTTGGAATACAATACATATTTCTGGAAGAAATGAGATCCACTTTGAAAAGCAGGATTACTTTTGCTTCGTATTACAAGATTAGGTGGGTTTTTCTAAAGCAAAATTTCCATTACCTTCTGATAAATTCTTACATCGTTTTTCAACAGCAGAAATTCTAGTTTTATCGGTAAACAGTTGGTAACAATTTTTTATGATATCCAAGAGATAATAACGAATATTTCAGTTACCTATATCAGTATCCCTCAATACAAACGATAATTCAAAATTGAAGTCATCGTTAAATTCAGATATTAAATTGAACGTTAATCGTCAACAAAACATACTAACTTGCTTGTTTACAATCAGTAGCATGTGTAAAACACACTATTTTTATAACTGCGTTTCTCATTGGATATCTCTGGAGTGATGAACATAAAAGAAATTTGATTGGCTTAATTTGCGGATGAACACAACTTTTGTATGCTGTGTATGAAAGTAGTTTTACAACTTTTTAAAATTCACAAAACAATGCGCACTCTATGAACGCAGAACTTTCTGTAAATAGTAATATTTGATATTGAATTATAAAATGCAAATAGAATTACATTGCCAACAAGTTGCGGGAGCAAACATGCAAGATAAGAGTGTTGAGCCCACGGCCTATCTGAAAAAGGGGTGTGGCCTAAGAGTGACTTAGTAAAACATAATTAGTACAAAATTCACTAAGAAATATAAAAGACATAAAAACAAATATTCACATATTATTTAACAATAACCAGTAAATACATATAGTTTTAATTTAACTTCTATAAGCATTGTTTTAATAAATCAATTTAAATTTTTTTATACAATAAATAATTTTTATTTCTGTTGTGATTTCAATTTATTGATTTATTTGTATAAAGCTTTTGAAATTTAATTAGAATTTTCAAAAAAGATACATGAATTGTATTTATTTATAATTAGTATGAAAATACAGTTAAGCAATATTAAATAATGGAATTAAATTTTAATGTTTAATAATTATAAATTATCGGAGTGATAGGAAATAAGAAAAATTACAATGAATTTATGCTTTCTAGACAAAAACTTAAAAATAATTTTTACTAGTTACATATAAATAATGTACTGCCTTTTTACACAAATTTATAGTTCAACAAAAAAAGTTCTTCAGAGTAATTTTTGATTTCTTGTTTACATAGAAAAATAGCATAGTAAAATAATTTTAATAAGTATATTCATACACTCATTATTTTATATTCAAACAAAAATGTAATTAGGCAGTTAAACACGTAATTAACAACCGTTATCAATTTAAAAAAACATTAAAATTTTTATCGCATCTCCATACTAAATATCAATATTGAAGTTCATATGATACAATGATTTTTTAATTAAACATGAAAGCAATCAATTTGGAATCAAAGCTTGTTGTCAATACCTAAGAAAATTAAAAACAAATTAATTATAATATTTTAAATAATAGGTATTTAAGTAATACTTTTTAATTAATATGAATGATTTTAGTAATTCTTAGTATTTTAAAATCCAACTAAATTTATGACAAAAATATAAATAGTTAATTAAACATACGTTATTAAACCCCTTAGCCATTTTTCCATATTTAGCATTATTATTAAATTTTAAGTGGTATAATAATTGTTAAATATATATGAGCAGAATTCATTATTAATCAAAAGTAATAATCAATATGATAAATAAAGTAAAAGCAAAATTCGTGCTAAATTCAGGAAGAAATGCATATTTCATACGTGTGATCGAAATTTCTTGCATGTTCTCAATTCATGATTTTAAACAAATACTTATCCCTCTAATATTATTAATATATTAAAACACTCAGCTTCATTGAGAGAAATCCTTTTTCATTAGAAAAGTAGTTAATAATATTAAGAAATAAATTAAGGAAAAAGTAATTACGTCTTAGAGAAGCGACATTACGCATTAACAATGACTACTCTTACGCCAAATGACGTCATTCGCTGTTCATTTTTTAACCAGAAAATCTTATATATTCATAAAATTTATAAGCTTACATTATCTTTTGTGAAACGAGAATTTCAGTTCATTATTCAATTGATTGTTAATTTTGCATATTGTCCTTCAGAATCAATCAGAATAGAGCTTAAATATAGTTTTAATTCTTATCTATGGATACCAATCCATTTTGATTTAAATTTATTTATTTTTAGTTTTGTGACAATTACGAAAATTTCAGTATATCTTTTCCTCAGCAACATCATCAGAAAATCCAATTAAAAATTTTAACTTAGTATTTTGTTTTTGCAGTGATATCTTAGAGTTTTTAATTAATTAAGATATAATAAGCTAAATGTTTGCGTTACCATTGTGACGAAACAAAATTAAATGACTTTTATTAATCAGTATTTGTATATTCATTTTTATGACTGAAATATTATTTATTTCAGTCATAAAAATTTGACATTGAAATCAGTACCATAATTTGTAAAACTTTTTTTTTTAATCATTTAAATGTTTTCTTATATTTTTCATCAATCAAACCTTAAATTGTTGAGACATTAAAACATTAAAGGAAAATCTTTTAATAGAAAAAAAAATAGATAAAATACATAATAGATAAAAAAAAATCTGCCAAATATATATATATATATATATATATATATATATATATATATATATATATATATATATATATAATTATGATACAAATTGTACCAGTGGCGCATGTAAATATGTGTTATAATATTGTTTTTTAAATAATGTGTGACAAAGAAATATTATGCAAATATAACAAGTTTCTATTAAATAAAAAGCTCTCGTTTAAATTTATACTAATCAGATTTAAATGAACTTATTATTCATAATATTTTGGTTAATAATTTGCTTATAACTATTTCCTTTTATTAAGCGTCTAAAAATCAGGTTCTTTTTATTTTAACCATTTATTATAATAGTCATCTTATTTGTGTTGATCATGATTATTTAAGAATTCATAGAAATTGCTCTGCATTTAAAAAAATATATAAATAAAGTTATTGTAAAAATTGAAAAAATTTATTATCCTGAATTTACGGCAATTTTCACTAACATTTTTCTATTTTCTTTCATAATTAATATCAACATTTTTATAATATTTTTTTCAATTGCCATGTGCTTGTGTTAATAATGCAAATAAAGTTACATTGTATGAAATAAATTTTTTGTATTTGGATTTCCAACGAAAAGATAAAAGCTATCCCAAACAGAGAAGCAATATTATAATTAAAAATAAAAAACTAAATTATTATACGATAAATTTTAAACTTGAAATTGTTAAAAGTGTGAAACACACACACACATAAATATATATTGCTTTTTAGGAGTGAAAAACAATTTTTTATTATAGATTTTATCACATTTTTAGGATGGGGCGACAAGGAACAATAAATTACCAGTAAAAAATTAGAGAAATTGAGATGGACAGAAGAAGCCGTATAAATAATTCTCAATATCCCATCACCTGTTTCTTCTGTCTCTCCCAGTAAAGTTCCCAACGTTCTATTTTGAATTGGTAATCCGATAATGGTAAATCAGAGTGCAAGGTTCAGGTGAAATAATTGCGAAGAAAATTACAGATGCTAATTTTAATTTATTTTTTTAGAGCATCACAACACAAAACAAGCATTTGAAATCAATCACATGGCTTGAGAAGCCGATAGATATATTTTTGAGAATGGCGTCTCTTACACACATAATTAACGAATGAACTTGGCTAAAGTAGACCAAACAATTAAACTATTCGTAAATAACGAGACTGACGTCTCCAATAATATATCCCTTATATAAGATGGCTTAAAAATCCTAAACAATTAGATTATTATGAGACTGACGTCTCCAAATCATAACGATCCTAATGGCTTAGGACATCCCAAACAGAAGTTCCAAGTTACAGAGACATGTACACTTTGTCTCATACCCCTCTGTGTAATCATTCCGCCAACCTTTTATTTTTATCTCGAAGAGGAGGGGAGGAAGGTGTGGCCGGATGTTGCGTCTAAGTGCTTTCGATTCTCACACGTCCCCCCAAAGGAAGCACATTCGTCGTCAAGGGACAATGTTGCTGCATCTGAAAGAACAAGAAGGAAAAAACAACAAAAAAACCCACCAAAAATATACAGGTGGTGCCATAGTATAGGTACGAGCTCGAATTTGCATAACTCTCCAATGAAACACAATTATAATTCAACAACATATGTGCAATAGCATGTTATTTACATACATTATGATATCTAAATACACCAACACATACTTAAATAAAAGTAATGATTATACTTAGTAATTCTTAAAATACAACACATGCATACACAAAATAATCTAATAAAATGCCCTATCTAAAAACAAATGTCATATTATTCCATAGCTAGTCTGGATAATGCATCTGCGTTTGTGTGCCTCGATCCTTTACGATAGGTTACAGTCATATTGTACCTCTGTAAAGCCAAAGCCCATCTGTATAGTTTAGCTCCATGAGGTGCACAATTAGTGAGGTAAGTAAGAGGATTGTGTTCAGAAATGTTTTGCACTTGGGTGCCGAACACCCAGGTATCAAACTTTTTTAAAGCCTGTAGAACACAAAAAGCTTCCCGCTCAATTGTAGACCACTTTGTTTGGCATAGAGTAAGTTTCTTACTGAAAAAGGCAATGGGCATTTCTTTACCCAGATCGTCATTTTGTGTCAAGCAAGCACCAATGGCTGTTGCAGAAGCATCAGTGTAGAGTTGAAAGGGCCGATTCATATACGAAGTGTGAAGACTTGGTATTTTTAATAGTTCATTTTTAAGATTTAAAAATGCATCTTCAGACGTCTTATCCCAAGGGATAGAGTTGGGAATGCTTCTTTTAGTTAAGTTGGTTAGAGGTAACACTATCTTTGAAAAGTTTGGTATATAATCTCTATAATAACTGGCAAGGCCTAATAAGCTACGAACTTCTTTTTTCGTGGTAGGTCTTGCTAGTTTTTGCAAGGCCTCTACTTTTTGAGGATCTGGAGCATGCTTGTCGGATCCTATCACATGCCCTAAAAATTTCACACTTGTTTTTCCGAAATCTCATTCATCTAGATTCACAGAGAGACCAACATTTCTCAATGTTTGAAAAACTTTATTAATGTGATTTAAATGTTCGTCCCAAGTTTTAGACACATCGTCAATATAAGAGCAGCAATAATCTTTATGAGTTCTAAGGATCTTGTCCATAGATTTCTGAAAAGTGCTTCCTGCGTTTTTCATACCGAATGGTAATACCTTCCATTGGTAATGCCCAGAATGTGTAACAAAGGCAGTGTACGGTTTTGCTTCTTCCTTGATAGGAATATGCCAATAGCCTTTAGTGAAATCAAGCACTGAGATGAAATTAGCACTACCAACCTCAAACAGCAGTTCCTTAGCAATTTTTATTGGATATGCGTCCGGAATCGTAAAGCTATTAAAAATTTGATAGTCAATACAAAGTCTAACACTTCCATCTTTTTTTGCAACACAGACCACAAGATGAGCCCAATCACTTTCACTTAGTTCTATTAAATTCAAATTGAGCTACTCATGAATTTGGCGATCTACTTCTTTACGTAGAGCTATTGGAACACGATATGGTCTTAATTTCTTTGGAGCACATTCTTCAGTGACATGCACAGAATGTCCTTCAACACGTGCCTGACCAGGTTTTGTGCTAAACACATCCGTATATTCTTTCAAAATCTCGAATAGTTGTTTTCTTTGTAAATTTTTTAAATTTCCCTCAGCCCTGTAAAGTTCGGTTTTTATGTCTGTGACCGACTTGTTAATTAAATCGGTTGGTGCATAATGTAAGTCTCCGAAGTCATCATCTTGCTCAAATATTAAGCCAACATGGTTAATTCTGGCAACATATGGTCGAAGTTTGTTTACATGTAATTCTCTGCAACTTCCATCTTCTGGTTCAACTTTAGCTGAATTTGGACGAGTCATTTCGATTATTGTAGCTGGTCCTATCCATGTATTCAGCAGCTTATGTGATGATAATGGTAATAGAAGGAGCACTTTATCTCCAAGCTTGAAAGATTTCTGTCTAGCTCTCAAATTGTACTGAAAAGTATATCTTTCTTGTGATTTCTCAGAATTTTCAGCAGCTAGGTCATGGGCTTTCCAATGAAAAATGATTAGGTTAGCTTGGCTGTAAAGTTTGTTCCTTGATCAGAACATATCATCTTGGGGAATCCAGTTAGTGTAAAAATTTTCATACGGACACTGCAAGTAGTCTTTGCACTAATATTTTTTGTAGGAATGGCTTCTGCCCATCTAGTGCATAAATCTATAGCACAAATGATGTATCTGTGTCCTCGGCGAGATGGAGGCTCCAACGGACTGATACAGTCGACACTCCAAACCTCAAAAGGAGTTTCGGGCCTCACTATAGGCTGGATAGGAATTCTGTCCCTATACGTAACACCTTTTCGGAGCTGACAAACTTTACAACTCTGACAATACAGCTTTACATCTTGCTTAATTGTAGGCCAGAAAAAGGAATATTTGATCCTTTGTTTTGTTTTCTGTTCTCCTAAATGACCAGCTAACGGAATGTCATGAGCTATCTTCATAATTTCTTCCCTTTTACAGCAAGGAAGAACTATCTGCTGAACAATCTCTCCACATATTCTTTCTGAATGAATCAGGAGATCACCGCTTAATTCATAAGAAGACAGATTCTTCTTGGCTAAATCCCAAACAGAAGATAAAGATTCATCAGTTCTTTGAAGCTCAATGAATTCTTTCTTCATATCTCGGGCGTCAGATTCTTGAATATTGCCCTGTGTTAAAGCTAATGTAGCTAAAGTCTCCTCATTATCTTCAGTTGAGTTTTCTTCATTTACGATATTTGCACAATTTCCAGTTGGTCCTTCAGTCACATTTTCGTTTAATTTATCTTCTGACACACTGTAAATCTGAATGTTCTCTTTTAAAGCCTCATATGCTGTTGTACTGATCAATAGTTCATTAACAAGTTTATTTGAAATAGCACATGTTATTGGCACTGCTCCATGCAGTCCATCATCTAACCTCATGTTGAAGATTCTTAAAGGTGTTACTTCCCTTTCTCCGAATGCAGATTCAATTTCAATTTTCCCTTCACCTTCAGAGTAGATGTGTTTAACTAGATCACCCCGTACTACTGATATTTGGGCACCTAAATCTAGAATACCTCTCAAAAGTTTTGCTCCACATCTGATGTTTATGATTTTAAGCTCGTCCACATTCCTTTTCGTTTCAACAGATAAGGACATAGAAGTAGTTATTTTAGCATTTAAAACAGCTGGCTCTGAAATACAGTTTGCATTTGTCGCCCTGACAGTGTTAGTTTGAATCGTCTGATTGGAATTCATCAGAGAATTCTTGTTAAAACAAAAACGGGATGTATGATCCTCTACACCACACGTGTAGCAAGTAGGTTTATAGCCTTGACGCTGGGCATCTGATTTTCCATAATACTTTTGAGATTTCCGACTGTTGAACTGGTCTGTATGTGACTTACTCTTAGAAATTTTATCTGTGTGGGAATTGAGTGGTTGACATCTCTCAAACCTTTCTTTAGAAACAGATACAACCTTTTTCCTATCAGCTCGGACGCTTTCATATGCGTCGAGCTTCTCAGAAAATTGGGAAGGGGTTATCATTTTGGTCCCTTCATCCACAAAATGTTCTCTGACTTCAGCGGGTACTCTCTTTTTAACTTGATCGGTTATCATTAAATCCTTCAAACCTTCAAAATCGTCGATTCCTAATCCTTCCAACCATTCTAAAAAGTAGTTCGAAATCTCAAAAGTAAAGGCGTTCCATGATTTATTAGGAGCCTTTTGATGCATTACAAACTTTTTACGAAAACATTCTGGATTCAACTTGAATCTCTTTAATAAAATATTCTTTATGTATGCATAATCTTCAAAACTCTCTTCGGATTCTCTCGCAATAAGCTGCACAATATCAGATGGCATTAAAGTTAAAAGACTTGATACCCAATCCTTATGATCTACTCCAATTCTTTTCGCTTGTCTTTCAAAGAGAGATAAATAAATCATTATGTCATCTGTCCTCAGATCTAATTTTGGCATGAATTTGACTAATTCGTGGCACGGTGCAAAATTATTCTCTAAGGAATGAGAAAAATTGTTCTCTTTCCGTGATTCCATTCTTAATTTTTCGAGTTCGAACTCCATTTGCTTCTCCTTGGCTTTAGAATCTAACTCTATTTGCTCTTTTTCTTTCCTATCGTTAACAGTGGTTTCAAGGAGCACTCTAACCAACTCTTCATAAGCTTTACTACTTGTGATCAGATTTTTAAGTTCAAATATTTTCATAGTGGGATTTGGACATTTCCCTAGCTCTTCCGCCAAACAGCGTAAATCCTCTTTCTTAGCCCTCAATAAAAATGCCATACTAGCCTAATTGAACAGCTCTATATTCGAAATGTCTATTTAAAGTGAGCTTAAAATATTGTTCATTCACTTTTATATTTCTCTATTAAAATGGTGAATACAGAAAAATGAATATAATTTATTATAATTCTTAAACTATATATATAATTGGAATTTTATAAAAGATAAATAACCAATCATTACTAAGTTTAAACTTTAGAATCAAAAGCAAAACATTAATTTTCTGTTATTTCAAATTAAATTCTTAATACATCTAAGATCTTTAAATAAAAATATACGAACTTGCAATTTAATTCACTTTCAATTCAATTTTATTTTGTAAATGAAATCCAAAATCAAAAGGATAATAAAAATATGAAAATTAATCTGCATATACTTTCCTCTTAATTCAAACATAACAAACTTTATATTCAAGTATATTAATATGTTATAAAAAAATTGAAATACAATGATCCAAATTAAAAACTCAAGAACAATGAAATATGTTTTAAATTACATAAAAACAGCTTAATTGTATAATGAACAAATTTTCTTTCGTTTTTAAGGAAGCATATATTTAATCTTAATATCAATTAGTAAAAACATTTAGAAGAACATTTTTTTGATCAATAATAAACATTTCTTTTATATAAAAAAAATAATAAAAATTCAGAAGTTATCATTTTACAATACGCATTAATAATCATCAAGATTCAAAATTAAGTATGTTCAATACAAAATATTTCGATTAGGAAATTTCGTTGAATAAAATATTAGAAATTCAAAATGTTAACAACCCAATATGTTTAATGAACCAATCACATCATTCATTCTTCTTATAATTAACTGAAATATTTAATTAATATTTTTTCTTACTTTTGATTTTCTAGTTTTATTTTAAATAAAATATGTAGTAATCATCAAAATTCAATTTAATGAATATTACTTTCGATTTTCAGTTTCCACAAAACAATACAACATTTATCAGGACAACAAATAATAATAAAATAAATGAAAATATTTTCTTAAGATGGTTATCATTTCAAAACTCTTATTAGAAACTATTGATATTAATTTCTTGTTGAATGCAATTATTCTAACAAAATGAATATTTCACAATTTAAGATTTTATGGAAATATTATTAACATCAAGAATCAGTCCAAGGTCAATTACCATTGTAACTTTACTACATATCAAAACTCTTTGGATATGAAAACATTAACAAAAATCATCAACAAAATTTAATGACACTAAAACGATATCAAAATTACAATACTCTTAATTAATTATTACGTTTGATTATTTGTACATGAGAAACATTTAACATCATTTAACAAATATATGGGGAGCATGCACATAAAAATCTAAGAGCTCTTACCTATACTATCCTGTCGACTGCGCCAGCAAAGTTCCCAACGTTCTATTTTGAATTGGTAATCCGATAATGGTAAATCGGTGGGCATAGGTTTGGGTGAAATAATTGCGAAGAAAATTACAGATGCTAATTTTATTTTATTTTTTTTAGAGCATCGCAACACAAAACAAGCATTTGAAATCAATCACATGGCTTGAGAAGCCGATAGATATATTTTTGAGACTGGCGTCTCTTACACACATAATTATTGAATGAACTTGGCTAAAGTAGACCAAACAATTAAACTATTCGTAAATAACGAGACTGACGTCTCCAATAATATATATCTTATATAAGATGGCTTAAGAAGCCTAAACAATTAGATTATTATGAGACTGACGTCTCCAAATCATAACGATCCTAATGGCTTAGGACATCCCAAACAGAAGTTCCAAGTTACAGAGACATGTACACTCTGTCTCATACCCCTCTGTGTAATCATTCCGCCAACCTTTTCTTTTGATCTCGAAGAGGAGGGGAGGAAGGTGTGGCCGGATGATGCGTCTAAATGCTTTCGATTCTCACAGTTCCAATTCAATGGTAATAAGTTCCCAAACGACAAAAAATTAAACCAATCTCCCTAAGTGTGAAAAATAATGTCATCAATTTTTCTCAATAGTCAGTAGTTTCTCGAAAATCATGAGTGAATCCATAAAATATTGAACTGAAGATTTTTAACGCTAATCATATTCTCATGTGATCATTTATCTTTCGGATCATAAGCAACCCTTGTAAATTTTATTAATAATATATAAAACTATTCAACATTTTATTTATAAAAAAATAACAATAAAATTCAATAAGGGACATCTTTAACTTTTCAAAATGGAAATGGCATGCTTTCCCTATTGCATATTTAATTACATATTTCTGATTCAAAACTTACTTAGGCTGGTAATTTTTAATTACGTTACAAAAGACGATCTCAGCTTATTAATGTCCATAGAAGCCTGACTGCAAAATTTCGCTGACATTTTTTGATTTGGTTGTTGCTGAATAAATGCAAAATAAATATCCGTATATAAAGCGAAGGGGAATTTTCAGTATCGAAACCCACTATGAATTTGTTCATTATTCTAGAATTTGCAAATAAGGATTTTATCGATGGGATTATAATTTATTTAAGAACTTATTTTATAAATAGGTAAAAGGATTCGTTGAAAATGTACACTACTGGCCATTAAAATTACTACACCAGGAAGAAAAGCAGATAACAAAATGATATTTATTGGACAAAAATATTATACTAGAAATAACAAGTGATTAAATTTTCAAAAAATTTGGCTGGATAGATCCTGAGAAATCAGTACCCAGAACAACCACCTCTGGCAGTAATAACAGCAGTTATACGCCTGGGCAGTGAGTCAAACAGAGATTGGATTGCATGTACAGGTACAGATGCCCATGCAGCTTCAACACGATGCCACAGTTCATCAACCGTAGTGACTGGCGTTTGGTGACGAGCCAGTCGCTCGGCAAACATTGACCAAACGTTTTCTATTGGTGAAAGATCTGGAGAACGTGCTGGCCAGGGCAACAGCCGAACATGTTCCGTATCAAGGAATGTCCGTACAATACCGGCAACATGCGGTCGGGCATTATCCTGCTGAAACGTAGTGTTTCGCAGGGCTCGAATAAAGAGTAGAGCCACGGGTCGTAACACACCAGGAATGTAACGTGCATTGTTCAAAGCACCGTCAATGCGAACAAAAGGTGACCGAAACGTGTATCCAATGGCACCCCATAACGTCACGCAAGGTGATGGGCCACTATGATGATAACGAATGCAAGCTGCCAGTGTGCGTTCACCACGATGCCGTCAAACACTAATGCGACCATCATGATGCAGTACACAGAACCTTGATTCATCTGAAAAGATGACGTCTCGCCATTCGTGCGCCCAGGTTCGTCGTTGATCACACCATTGAAGGCGTTCTTGTCTATGCCGCAGCCATGGTCTCCGAACTGAGAGTCCATGCTGCTGCAAACGTCGTCGAACTGTTCGCCAGTTTAATGGCCAGTAATGTATATCACTGTAGTGTATTCTTTCGATATGATCTTAAATAATTTGCATTTATTTGATATAATACTTAAAGTTTATTAATTATTAAATATTTAGTTGGAGAAAAAAAATGCTGTTGTTAATATTTAAATGATAGTTACCTATATTTTACATTATATAAAAGTGTATCATAAATATTTTCAATTAATAAAAAATCATGAAAGTAAAGCCATAGTTAAGTTAATTTCAATTTGTTTTAATATTGTTTTCAGAAATAGTTTTTAAAATAAATTTCCTTTACCTTTAACCCTTGCATACAAATCTGTAAAATGAATAATTTAACAATGATTATTAATAAAGGAAAGGCATATTGATGAAATGTTATAATTTATTCAGTTTATTCAATAATAATTATTGATTTTATGAATTATTAATTTTTATGCATTTCTAATTTCAATTTTAGAAAATAAGTTGTTACGTACTTTTGTTTCTATTTTATATTTTGTGTAATTTTGTATTTAATGCTGCGACTGCTAACTGACATAAAAGAGTTAATTTATTATTTAAAATATGTATAAAATTAAAATATATATTTATATAGTTTTTTTTTTTTTTTTTTTTTTTTTTTTTTTTTAAATGTTTCAGGATATATAAGCATTTAAAATGGATAACTAAAGATGTTATAAGTGTAATGTGAAAATTGATAGTATATATGCCCGCGTTATTACACATTTTATAAGATAACACCAGCTTGCTCTTACAATTGATGGTAGCAATGTACAGGTGATGATTTGTACTATAGAAATGCTTCGAAAATCTAACTAAAGATGTTATAAGTGTAATGTGAAAATTGATAGTATATATGCGCGCGTTATTACACATTTTATAAGATAACACCAGATTGCTCTTACAAGTGATGGTAGCAATGATGGTACAGGTACAGGTGATGATTTGTACTATAGAAATGCTTCGAAAATCCTAAATTCCTATGATAATTGATAATCAAAATTTAATAACTCCTCTTCCAGTCATATAGAACATAAGCTTGGTGAGTAGTTGTCTGCGATGGCAATCCCCGAGGCAAAACTTGAGAAAATCGGTGTTATTTTGTTTTGCATGCTTCTTTAGGTAATAGGGGGCTGTTTCCGAGCACTCTAAAATATAGTGAAGTGGATCACCTTGGGCTCCACAGATGCAATAGGAGGAAGTTGCTCTCTGGATTTTGTAGAAGTACTGTGGGAATGGGCCGTGAAATGTGAGGAGTTGATTCAGGTAAGGATTACATATGTATGCTGATTGGTGACTCCTGGGAGAAAGGTTTTGGTAATTC
>JAPDSC010104167.1:0-11767 GCA_026290005.1 Latrodectus geometricus
ATAATATAGCTACAGTTTTTTACATTAACAAATAATTTATTAACAAACGAATAAATAAGTAATTAATATTTTTAATTAACTTCAATTTAATTCATTATGAAGTTATATTTTAAATTTCAATTAAAAATTAATTAATTGTATACAATTAATTTTTAATTGCAATGTTTGTATTAAAAAAGTCTAATTTTAAATTGGAAAAAAAATTTTTTTTATTTGATCATTTGAAGATGTGCGAAAATGTTTTTATAGTAAGTAAGGTTTTAAGTATATTAATAAATATCAATTATTATACTCCAAATATTGCTTACAATATTTTGATATCGCAAACAAAACGCTGCATAGACTTATTGATATTTCCTGAATTTTATAATTTCAAACTACATCGAACTTTAAAATTATATAATTATTATTTTTAATTAAGAATGTAAATTCGAATTGTCAAAGTTTCAATTTAAATCCTGGAGTTAATTTGCTAACAAGAAATAATATATTTTGTATTGAAATTTGTCATAAATTTCTGGACAAAATATAATATCATTCTATTTAAATAAATGAAATGAAATATCTTACAAGCTATGATTTTAATAAAAATTTAAAACAGTGAAAAAATGTTTGAAATTTTTATAACCTAATTAGATAATAAAAGAAAATTTGAATTGTTGTTAACGTGTATGATTTTTTTTTCTATAATATAATTACATTACATAATTTAAAAAATTATAAGCATAACAGTGTTGGCTAATATGCGACAATTTTGCTTGAAAATGTTAATGTTGAAATGAAATTTTTATTTCCGAAGAACCTGGTTTATCTAACACATAAAATAAATACAAATAAATGTTTTTTTATAAGAAAAATTACAATTTATTATAATATCACAAATATTAATATAATTGCTTTGTTAATATTTAAAAATATAAAAAAATTTGAAAATTTTGTTTTTTTAATTGGTTGCTGTATTTTTCTAAGCAACTTTCAACAAAAAGTAATAATTTCTTTTTCTAACAAATAAAAAATATCTTTGTTATTGATTAATCCTCTCATATAACAATCATTCACAAATTATTTATCATTTAATTTTAAAATTTTATTTATTTCATTAAAAAATTTTACTAAATCGAAATAAAAAATTAAGCTGATTTAGTTAAAAAGTAGGAATTATTTTCTTATTTTATCTAATTTTATATTTTAAGTAACATTGGAAATCGGTAAAAATTACTATTGAGTAATTTGAAGATTTAATTTTGACAAATACAAATACTTAAATTCTGAAAATAAATAACGAAATATGAAGATTTATATTGACTGAAAAATGATTATGAAAAAGTTGGAAATTTTTCACAGAAAAACTGTTTTTGGAGAAAATTTAGATTTTTCTGCATTATGCTATAAATTAAAGCGTGGTGCAGAGAAATATAAATTAAAGGATTCTAAGAAAACACATAAAATTGTAATTAATTAAATGTAAGCCATATAAAAATTATTTTTCTTATAGATTATCACATAAACACCTATTATTTAAGTTAATATTTATTTATAAATGGTAATAATTTAAATTAATGCTAATTATAATAATTAATTTATAAAATTATATTAAATATTATACATTTAATAGTTTATTTTATTAATTATTAATTCATTTATTATTAATTTAATTTTTGATAAATTTATTTAGTAAATTAATGAAAACTTGGTAAGTGTTTTTTAATCCGATAGATAGCAGCACATTCAATGTAACAAGTACAAAATGTAATTGGTAAAATACTTGTTATTTTAAAAGTAACTGTAATCAGTACTTACCAGTTACAAGAAAAGTAACTATGTCCCATACCTATCCATGCCGTTGATCGTTAGTCTTAACCCTAAGCCTAATCTGCAAAACGTGGAAGTACGGAGAGGGATACACCGTTTTATGGTATACAAATCCCGTCTTATGGAGGTCTAAGGCCCCTATGCAGCAGCAACTCGAGCAATTCGTATCGCCAATACATGATCAACGGAACTGGTGTTGTCTTTTACTTTCGCCAAGCGGAAACAATAAGATGCCAAGAAATAACACGTTTTCATTATTGTTAATGAGTGCATGTGATAAATATATATACTTGAAAATGGCAAATATCTGTATTGAATGGACAAAAGAAATGGAAATTGATTTTATTGAAATGATAAGAGTAAAGCCTCATATATGGGATAATTCAAATTCCCAATATAAATTCACTAAATTAAAACAAAGAACGTATGATGAAATAGCGTCCGAATTAAAGTTAAAATATCATCGTTATAAAGATGTGTTTGCACGTAATAAGAATTTTCACCTGTGTTGTTTGATTGATCTCTTAATTTTATTAAAACTATAAATAAATATTATTTCAAAATACCAGTTTTGTTTTAGGTCTTGATAATATTATTTATTTAAGGAAGGAATATTATTTATTTAGGTCCTGATAATATTACCGAATTTTCCTGTATATAATCCGCAGCGGCGTATTATCCGCACCGCCGTTTCTTCGAGTAAAAAGGAAAAAAAACGTCGCATAATCCGCGGAAATTTGTTTTCGGCAAATAGTCTAAAATACGTACTGCTGATAGTATAGATATCACATAAAATAAATAAATGCACAGTAGGATTAAAAATTTAATAAATTGTATAGAAAAAGAGCATTTATTATGAAAAATATCAGTCTAGATCCAGTTTATCGCAGATTGCGATAAACTTGAGATGAAAGCACGAGATCGATCAAAAGCGATAATTTTGAGAAGAGAGTCTTGTAAAACTTATCGATATTTAGCTTCTAATAACTTTTAAAACGATGTTAGATATATTTAAATGAATATATATTTGCTTCGTTAATATTTAAATGAAAGAAATGGGTTATTTACAAATTGCGTATTTTATACATTTTTTTTACACCGCGCGTGCTTTGTTTTTCACTTCACATTAACACATTTGACGTTATTGTTTTTATTTGCTTTCGCTAAGGCTTTTAATTTAAAATCTTGCTGTGTAAGTTAAAAATTTTCGCTTCCATATGACGATATGCATATTTGAATAATTTCAAAACGAAACATCTCACGTGAAGACAAATTGCAAAATGACGTTAGCGAATTTACAAGCGTAAAAGCTTTAAGAGGAACCGAATTCGTTTTTGAACGTAATTGCACAAAGCCGATAATAGTTTAAATAACTCAGGTGTGTCCTGGTACCACCTGTTATTTATTTTATGAAATATAAAGAGTATTTCGTTCAAAACTTTCTTGTAAGCTTTTCTGATGGAGAATGTTTTTTTTATCAGATAATCCGCGGCGGCGTATAATACGCACAACGAAATTCGGAACTTTTTTAACACATAATCCGCGGATTATATTCAGGAAAATACGGTATTTATTTAAGGAATCTTGATAATATTATTTATTTAAGGCCTTGATAATATTATTTATTTAGGAAATTAACTCAAAAGTTTTAAGAAATTTTTTAACCAGATATTTTCCTTTTCACGTCGACAAAGATTAGCTCTTGATCATTCTAAACGTGAAGTTTCAAACGCTAAAATTGAGTGAAACAATAGCAAGATGATGTAATGTAAACAAATTTTGGCTACAAATTAAATTCCCAAATAAGAATTCATCATGAAATCTGGACACCTGCAGAGTAAAATATGGCAACCTTAAAAATGTTAGCCAGAAAAGCGATCTGTTAATAAATCTAGTAAAACAGCTATTTACTTATAGCAATCCTAATAGAAATCTCGAACATTCATTGGACGATAAACTCGAGTTGCCGAAAATCGAGCTGTGACGTCACGTAATATTAAGTCTATGGGAGTTGTTCAAAATGAAATATTGGCAACTCTAATGTAATAGGGGCTTTAGTGTGACGTAACTATGACGTTGTAATCTGACGTCATGGATATTTTAAACCAATGAGAATTTTTTTACATTCTCATTGTTTTACATTCCCGATTGCTTGCATTTATTTTCTCTTTTTTTCGATTTCTATATTTTAGAATAAAATGGATAAGTTAATGATTGCTGCAACGCCAGTTATTATGCAGAACCGGCTCTAGGGGTGGGCAAGCCAGGCCCCTACCCGGGGCGGCAACCTTAGGGGACGGCAAATTGGCCCTGAAATTAAATTTCTCAAACTTTTAAACATTTTCTCTTTCTATAATAATTGAGTTATGATCCATTATATACTAAACTTTTTTGTATAAAATGAATCATATTTTTATGCATTAAGATATTTGGAATCAAACCCCTAACACCCTTTATATATACAGGGTGTTTTTTAAACATACAGCGAAAATTTGTTTCGAAGATACAGGGCGAACAAAATTTTTGACAATATAACAACGTTTTATTACCAAAATTTACAGGTAAAGTTTTTTAATCTACAAGAACTGTTGAAAATAATGACCTCCAGCTAGAATAAGAATGCAAGAAATTTAATGATTTTAAAAATTATAAAAATGGATTTGACAAAAACTATGTTCACCCTGTATCTTCGAAACAAAGCGGGTTCACAAGAATTATCAAAGGACAAAATACTCTTAATAGTCCAGGGAACAAACCCTTGAATTTTTGGTGTATGTTTAATAAACACCCTGTATATATTAATAATGTGTATGAACTTTTAACTATTTGAAATGTCAAAATATTTCAAATACAAGAAAACTCACAAGCATAAGAAATTCCCACTTAAAAATAGCTTAAAACTTAAAGAAATAATTTTTTTATTATAATTTAATCAAAGGGACACAGTAATAGAATTTTTAATCATGTTTCTTAATTTGCCGAAACATGTATGAAAACGCGGGCGGGATCGAAAAATCAGTCCTGACAAGCTTTAACAAGCTTTACACCGTGACTATAAAATGAAAAAGGGTAGTCCCATTGTTTTATTTATGAAATAATTGCCTTGCAGATTGGTTGCTAGTAAAATAGAGTGCGTTATGTTTTACAATTAATTACTATTTACCGGGCCTTTTTAAACTTGTGTTGTGACGTTGTGTTATAAAAGTAAGGTAAGTAGAATAATTAAAAAAATATTCAGTCTTTATCAAGAAATATTTAAATAGCTTCTACAGGATGCTTCTTTTTAAACGATTTTTTTTTTTTTTTTTTTTTTTTATGTTTGTCCTGCGATTACTTCGGCATATCTCAACCGATTTAATTTTTTTTTGTTTGTTAGGGTATGATACCGGATTGGTAAGTAAAAAGGTGGTTTAAAATGCCATCCCCTAATTTTGGGGGAAACATTTAGGGGTTGATAAAAAATAAAGGTTTCCGAAAATAATAAAAATTTGATATGAATAAAGCCACTGGAAATCCAAATAAAATGCCTTTGGTGCTAATATTATAGGGTGGAAAAAAATATTTTTTCTTATTATTTCTGATTAAATACGGTTTCCTTTACTTATTTTAAAAATATATGGATTTACTTTACATTTCATTACTGCAGTAAAGTTGGTTATAAATAATTTTAAACTTTTTAGTGTATTTTTTTTTAATCTCGGTTCTGTTTTTTTTTTTTTTTTTTTAATTTTTTAAAAATAGTTTTTATAGTTTTTGAAATTCGTCCGATAGGGAATAGGTACTTTAATCCATGGGTATAAACCACGGTCTCTATAAAATTGTTTGCAGAATTTAATATTTTATATTATGCTGAAAGAATAAAATATAATTTGCTTTTTAATTTAAATTCAAATAAGTTTGATAAATTTGTTGGCTTTGTTTAGGGTAGAGTGATAAAGAATAGTTTGTAATCTCTGGCTGACATGTAGGTTTTATTCAAACTTAATTATACTTTTTTACATTTTACCTTAAAAAATGTCGCAAGAAAAATACTCACAAACGCCTCTGTTTCGTTTAAATAAAACAATCATTTTTTTAAAACATTTTCTTAATTTTATTTGTGTTTGTTTTTAGAATGGCTGATGGACATAAAAAATTATCGGGTGCTCAGTATAAAGGAAAAAGAGTCGAAAAGCAAGTTGTAAGTCAAAAACAGGCTGGAAGTCTGTTAGGTTATCTACAAGGAATAAAAAGAAATGATGACGACACAGGAATATTAGAAGCTGCTTCAAATCTTAATTATGAAGCCAGTACCAATCAAGATACCGATATTGCTAAAGTGGAGCTTACTCCAGAAACATACATAGAATCTACTCCAGAGATGTCTACTGAACCTACTCCAGGGCCGTGTACTGAACCTACACCAGGGATATTTAAAGAAGAGTTCACTTGGTTCAAGAACAAATTCAGATCCGAGTTCCTGGCCAACTAGCTTATCAAAAGCAAAAATATATTTTTTGGTAAAAGAAGGACTACCTCAACCATTAAAAGAATACAGTTTTCCGTATAATTATACCAGTTGAAGATTTAGCGCTCTTCATTATTTGAGAAATATGAAAAATGGTGAAAAAGTCATGCGTAACTGGTTAGTTTATTCATCTACTAAAAACTGTGTTTATTGCTTTTGCTGCAAACCTTTTGGTTCTACTTTAATTTCCCTTTCTATGGAGGTTTTAAAGACTGGATGCACCTCGCTAAGACTTTAAACCAACATGAAACCTCTAAAAAACATATCGAAAGTCAAAAGTCTTGGATTAAATTAGGTCAAAGAATACAGTACTCTAAAACGATTGACAGTCATTCACAAAGACTTATTACCACAGAAATAAATTTTTGGGGCGAGTTGCGTCTACGAATTGTTTCAACAATAAAAATGCTTGCTCAAAATTGTTTAGCCCTCCGACGTACAAGTGATAAACTTTACGATTTCGGTAACGGTAATTTTTTGAAAATTATTCAATTACTTGCTCAGTTTGAACCAGTAATGGAAGAGCATATCCACAGAGTGCTTAAAAAAGAAGAAGCTAAAGTGCACTATCTCGGAAAATAAATTCAAAATGAATTGATTATTCTTTTAGCGAAAATATTACATCTCATATTATTACTGATATTAAAAAAGCTAAATATTATTCAATAATTCTAGATTGCACTCCTGATATCAGCAAGATCGAGCAAATGTCAGTTTTAGTAAGGTATGTATCCATTGACAAGTCCAATCCCAATGAGGTTTCCATTAAAATTAATGAAAGCTTTTTAGGCTTTCTTCCGGCTGAATTTCGACTGGATATGAACTTTCAGCTCTAATACTTATAAGACTTGAAACATTGGGATTGAATTTGCAGGATCTGGGGGGACAGGCTTACGATAATGGGGCCAACATGAGAGGCAGTAAATCGGGAGTACAAATTAGAATAAATGCATTAAATCCAAGAGCCTTTTACCTTCCATGTAGCAGCCACTCATTAAACTTGGTAGTTAATGACGTGGCAAAAGCATCCTTCGAAGCCGCCAATTTTTTTAATATAGTCCAAAAAATGTATCTGTTGTTTTTCCTCATCAACTTTTCGATGGACCATATTATTAAAATATGTTTCCAGACTTACTTTGAAACCTCTACGTGATACTCGTTGGGAAAGCCGAATAGATGCATTAAAACCACTAAGGTATCAATTAGGAGGGATATACGATGCTTTACTTGCTGTTTGTAATAACTCGGAGGTTTACAACTCTATAAGAGTTGAGGCTTCTGGACTATTAAGTTGTGTTAAACAATTTAAATTCTTATGCTGCATTGTAATTTGGTACAAAATCTGAAATTGTATCAATCCTATAAGTAAGCTCTTGCAGACAAAAGACTATGATTTATCATCTGCTATGGAGCTCTTGAAAAATTGTAAAGATTTTTTTAAGGATCTTAGATCGGACAGAGCCTTTAATGAAATGCTTTGTGATACTCGAGAACTCGCAGAAGAAATTGACATATCAGCTAATTTTGAGCTCACCCAGCCACGTCATAGAGTTCGAAGAAGAAATGTTAATTTCGACTATGAGGCAAAAGATGATCCAATAGAAGATCCTGCTTTGAAATATAAAGCAGAATTTTATTTTTTTACATTAGATAAAGCTATCAATGCACTTGAATCCAGGTTTGATTTGATCAGTACCCACAGCAACTATTTCCAATTTTTATACAATATTTCTGATTTAAAAGATATTCCTCAAAACGACATTATAAAGCATTGTAAAGATTTAGAAACAGTGTGAACTGATGGGAATTCATCCGATATAAACGCGATTGACTTGGCAGACGAGATTGTAGCTGTTTTGGCTTTGCTAAGCAAAAAAGAAAGTCCAGTTGAGATTTTAAAATTCATATCGAACCTGGATTTTGCTCCCAATCTTGGTATAGGTTTAAGAATATTACTGACTCTCCCATTAAGTGTGGTAAGTGGAGAAAAGAGTTTCTCCAAATTAAAATTAATTGAAAATTTTTTACGCTCCACAACTACCGAGGATCGACTAAACGGCTTAACAACAATAGCCGTCAAACATGATCTGGCTGAAAAAATTAATGTTAAAGAAATTATAAAACAACTTTCAGAATTAAAAGTGAGAAAAAAAACACTTTTAATTTCAACTCTCGGATTAAATGTATTTTTAATATGTAATAAAGTTTTAATATTTAGTGGTTTTATAATTTGTTTTACTTTTTTTTAAATATCTGTTCTGTATTTTATAATTATACATCAGAAATGACTCTTTCCTTTTTTTCTGCGCAACCCTAATTTTAATTTAGTGCCAAAAACATAAATAAATAAATTAGTATTTTTTTGCTCGTCAAAACTTCAACATTGCTGATGATTGCAATTTTTTTACTCGTTTTATTTTACCATTAATCGTGGTTTAGGTTATCTCTTTTAATTTTTATTATAAAGGAGCGGCATTTTACCTCTTTGCCCGGGGCGGCGAAGCTGCTAGCGCCGGTCCTGTATTATGTATGCTTCAAGCTACATGACTAACGAAACAGATGATGTTTTGCCGAAGAAAAAGAAACGAACAAGAGGTGCAGATAAAAAATGGATTAGAAGACGCGATGAAAAAGGCGTAATGAAAAATTTGGTTAAAGAATTAAGGCTTGAAGTTATTCATTCGTATCGGTAAGTATAATTTATGTGTGTAATAAAATAAACGTATAAAAGGTAAAACTATATTTTAGGGTGCCTCCTTGGCAAACATGGCAATTTTTGTTTGACTATAGATTTTGTTGGCGATTTTTTTTTTGCACATTACAATCAGTTGCAATACAATTGGGTTTTGCCCAACTTGGCGAGAATCAAAGGGGTACCCTAAAGTATAGTCTAACCATATAAAATTATCTAATGGAATAAATAAAATTACATTTTTTTAATTTGAAAACACATAACTATTTGTGGTATATAAAAGTGTTCCTTTAAATTATATATGTTTTACTTAAATAAGTGTAATATATTAAATCTATACAAGTATAGATGAGGATTTTTCAACGTTATTAAACTTGTAGTTTAATAATATTATTATATTTTATAATCAGCGTTTAATCATATTATATTTTAGAAATTGGATGAGGAGAATGGATGAAGAATGTTTTAGCACCGTTTTAGCTTTGATTGAGGAAGACATTTTTAAAAAAGATACCAGATTGAGAGAGTCAATAAAGCCTGATGAAAGACTTGCTATAACTTTGAAGTTTTATGCAACTGGAATGACATTCAGGGAATTGGCTTATATATTTCGTGTTGGAGAAAGGACTGTTTCATATATTGTGAAACAAGTCACAGTTGCTTTAATTAATATGTTGAAATATATTTTTCAGTTGCCACAAAATGAAACTGAATGGAAAGAAATTGCAACTCAATATCTGCTAAAATGCAATATTCCGAACTGCATTGGTGCGAACTGCATTGACCGGAAGCATATTGTTATGCAGAAGCCATTTAAGTCTGGATCTCATTACCATAATTATAAAGGTAGGGTGTCGATTGGAATCAACTAATGCCATTAAAACAGTCTCCTCTTTCGTTATGTTAATGTTGGCACCAATGGTCGCATCAGTGATGGAGGAGTTTGGGACAGGTGCAAAAGAAATGAACTGATTCATTAAAAGGAGTTGCAGATCCCAGGAGAGGAATATTTACCACAAAGTGGTGTTAAAATTCCTTACTATTTTGTGGCAGATGCAGCTCTTCCCCTTTCTCCACATTTAATGAAACCATTCCCTGAAAAGTCATTGACAGGACCACAAAGGATTTTCAATTACAGGTACTACACAAATACTTTTGAATTTATTTTTATACAAACCAAAGCAACTTCTAAAATTTACTTTTTTTTTGTCATTTGCTTGAATGCAATCATTTAGTCTTTCTATATTAATGTAATTATACCTTATCATTTATATTAGCATTTTATTACTTTTATGAATATTTGTTATCAAAAATAAATTGTCAATCATAAAGTTCATGTATATAATATTCTCATTAGAAGTTTGATTCTATTGCAGACTTTCTCGGGCAAGGAGACGTGTTGAATGTGCGTTTGGAATTTTATCTTCCAGATTCCGCATATTAAAAACTAACATAAATTCACAGCCTGATATTGTGAGAAACATAGCGATGGCTGCTTGCTGATTACATAATTTTTTGGCATTAAGATCTCCTGCCTACATTCAATTGGTACAAGAAATCAATGTGTAAGATATTAATTAATCTAGTTGTTTAAGATAATAACCCATTTTTTTTTTTTTTTTTTGTTATTTTCATAGTTTAAAGTTTCTTCATAAATAATGGTCTGTATTTGCTGCAGACATTTTTGATGATAAATGTTAGGTAATTTTTTGATCGATGCTGCTGTGTGAGATAAAAATTGATCGATGTGATCAGAATCGTCCTTCATTAAAAGTTTTTCTAAAACATTATTTGCATTTTTCAATGCTTGGAAGCACTGTTCACTTTTGCATTGAGTTGGTAATACTGGCACTTCTTCAGTATCGTCATCTTTAAGACTACTATCTATCAGTAAAAAAATGCAATATATGAGATATCTTACATGATTAAAGTATTGTTGTAATAAATGTCTTATAAAATATGCAAAAAACACAATCTATGCAAATGACATTAAATTTAAGTGCATGGATAACGAATTTCAATAACTAAAAATTTATTTCTGAAATTTTAGTAATTATTCTAAAAAAATTTGTTTTGATAAATATGTTTGCTAAATACTCCATTCAATAATCTGCTTAAAATCAATATTGAAGCCTTGTTCACATATATAATATGAGATTCACTAAATTGACTGCTGAACACAAGTGCTTTGTTCATAAATATTTGTGATTTCTCAGAATCCATTCAAAACTGTAATTTCTAATCAAGCAGTAATTTGTGTGATTAAAAACAAATTTTTGGGAAATCAAGTGAAACATAAATTAAATAAACATAATACGTTCATCAACCTAAAATATAGTTTTCATTAACTATCATGAATGGTATACAATGATGTCTATTGCTTTTCAAATTTGCAAGTCTTATTAATGAATTAGTAATTTCAGGCTAACACTGAAAATATTTGTAGTTTATTTATTTATTATTATTTTTTTTAATATTAACAATTTTCTGTGCAAAAACCAAAACCAGGGGATTTATTTAAAAAATGCTTTTTATAAATTAGTTTTTTTTATTTTTATATTTTTGTTTCAATGTGTAAGGTATGTTGGCACCCATGTAAAAATGAAAGCAAATTATTTTCTTACTTCTTCATTTAAAGAGCATATGCCCTCATCTGGTTCACTATCATTCAAAAAAAGAAGTGATGCATAATGAGCCCATTTGGAATGATATATTTCCGAAGTTCCAGATCCAGAAGGCTTCTTTGAACATTTTCT
>JAPDSC010104176.1:0-34507 GCA_026290005.1 Latrodectus geometricus
CCAATCAAATCTCATTTCCATCTTCTTCGCATTGAGAATAAATCCACAATCCCATATAAAAAAACTAAATCTTGCTGTAAAAGTAAAAGTCAATTCTCATAAACCACTTCTTTTCAACGAAACGAGTTGAGTGTCGTCACGGTGACCCGGAGAGATCAGTTAGTTGTTCACTGGTGACACTATGGGTTAGATCGCATTAAAGTGCCGAAGACGAGTTTTGTGTGAATGCTTCTTTTCGTCTTGTTTTACTTCTCGCCGCTTACCGATGAGGTTTTGTTCTTCTTAAGTGAGTGAAGAGGGGAAGGGGATTAATATGGAGGTGAATTGAGTTCACAAGACGATAAAAAAGAAAGTTGGGTTTTTTTTATTTTATTGGAACATCATTTTGATATCGAATCTAAAACGGAAATGGGAAAAGGAAAAAGAGCTGGATTATGAATTATTTTTCATTTCATCCAAAGTTCGCAGATATGTATTTTAAGCATTAATTTAAAAAATAATTTATAGAGTAGATTAAGGTTCAAAACAGAAATTTAGCCGACAATAATATCTGTAGAAATCTCTAGTCAGTTTAACTAATATATAAGTTTTGCAGAAATTTGTCAACATTTTCTAGTTTTAAATTTTAATAGAATTAATATTTCTATTAAATAAATATCAACTTACTAGTTTGCTTTTTTCTGGATGAGGTAGACATTTATTATAGGATCTGAGCATGTCCTATAATAATTTGAATAACCAATGTAAGTCCACATTTATTGATATTCTTTACATAAATTTCAAATAAAAGCTAAATTATACTTTCAATTTTTATTGATAAAACTAAAAAAAAAAGTTATTAGTTATACTTTTTAATTTTGGGCTTTAGAATTATTACACAAACTTTAAAAATTGCCAGTTTTAAGTATAAGCTTCCTGATTACTTTCTATTAATTTAAAATAACTAAGCATATATTGAAACAAAAAATATTATTATTTATAATTATTAAATATTAATATATGTAATTTCCTTAAAACTATATGTAATTTCCTAAAAAAAAAGATACTTAACATGTAACTGTTTAGACTTTCAAGCTATGAGATGACTTTTTCTAAAAACATGATAAAAGGTTTATACAGCTTAAAAAACTTCCTTGTATTTTATTCAGCTTCAAAAATGGCATAAGTTCTAAAGTTTTAAAGATATCTATGTAAGTAGACAGTCCCATACACTCACGCATATATAATAGGTATATATCATATAATACAATACATATCTCTGCATTCTTAACTGATAGTATAAGCTTGTTATAAATATTTTGCATATTTTTTTAAATAACCGTTATAACTGCTAATGTATTTTAGATTTAATTTATTTTACTTCCAATTTTAGAGAAGAAAGAAAATTGGTTTAATTTCAGTGTTCCTCTTCCTCAATTTTATATCAAATCTATTTCCAATTCTAATGTTACATCAGATTTAATACAAAATTATAATTTAGTTGATCATTCAAAGCACAGATGGATATATATAAAGTAATATGATGTTACAAAATTATGTATGAAGAAATTAATTATGTCCTAAGAAAATAAATGTTAATGAGCAATGGCTAATTTAATTTAATTTAATGTCTCTTAAAAATATATAGTTCTGTGCCAAGGCAGATTTTTTAAATTTGTATTTTTAAATTGTATTATCTTAATATTTCAAATCCTTGTAAACTCTAGAGGTTTCGGCTGTTTATACTTAGTACAATTCACAATTTTGATTTAATCAAATTATGTAAGATAATTTTTAAATAGTTATTTAATTACATGCAATATTTTATTTTTTTAAAGTAATGATTATATATTTATACAAAGAAACCAAACTATTTACGTTTTTGTTGAAATTTAAAGATTTCATGTTTCTTTCTTTCTTTTTTTTCATAAATTTCTTTAAGTGTAAATATTAAAAAATTACTTATTTTCTTAAATTTTAGGCCATTTGACCATATTTTTAAAATAGACTATTTGATTGCTGCATTAATTCAGTATAACCCGCTGTAATATAATACCGTTGAGAAATAAATCATTCAAATGCAAATATTTATCATTATTGTTTTCATGGAATAATTGCATTTATCATTTCATATCATGTTATGAAGAATTATTGGAAAGTAAATTTAAATATTTACCGTAGAGCAATAAGCATTGTAGTCGATTCTATCCTTTTTATGGGCAAAATTTATTAGCTATATCTATAAGTGTTATATAAAAATGGTCTTGTTTCAAAATTTCAGGGGAGAAATCTGAATTATAATCAACTCATTATCATATCTATTTCTCGCATAAAATTTACAGCAAATAAATGAGGCTTAATTAAATATGTTACAAAGTAATACATTTCTAGTTAATAAATAAAAAAATTCGTTTAAAAATCTAATAGGATGAAGCAAAAATACAGATTATTTTGAATATATATAGAATGAAATAAGACATAAAAATATGTATTAAGAAAAACAGTTGAATTCAAGATGGTACAGAGTTATTGAATTTAACATCAACAGAAAAATAACTTTTATCATGAGTCTTCATATTTAAACATTGGTACCATTGTTAAATAACAAATTTTGTTCATAAAATTTTTGGATTACTAAAGTGTATAAAAATAACTATACAAATATTTTAAATATATTTTTTCTGAAAAAGAAATGAAAGTAAAATTCTCATATTTGTTAATCTTATAAACTAAAATATAATAAGTAATTGGAAAATCTTGTAAATATTCTTTGACATAAAAATTCATAATAACACACAAGGGAGATCTAAAATATCTCTTGTAATATTAAATTAATAATTTATATTTAATTTGAATATTAATGGATTAAAAATCATTCATAAAGTAATTTATTTTTTGTATTCTTAGAACTATTATCTTCAATAAAAATCATTGAAATAAAAGTTTTATAAAAGATAAGCTGTGTAAGATTACAAATTAATAATTATTAATTATAATAATTTTTAAATGTTAGTATTATCCCTTCAAAATAATATAACTACTTTAATCATTAATTAATTACTACTTTAATTATAAGGCTAAATACAACAAGGTTTTTTTTAAAAACATTAACTTAATACTAACTTATACATTATTTTGTTATACAAATTAAGGATAATACATAAAGTACTTTTTCTGTTTCTTTAATAAAAATCTTTGAGAAGATTTAAAAGTCCTTTTTTATAATGACTAGTTTTTTTTATAAATTAAATAATCAAAGTAAGAAAAGAAAAGATAAAAAATTTTGAAATTATTTAACGATCATTTATTTTATATCACTGCGAAGTAATTACAATATTTCTTTTATTTCCGTTGAAAATATTTGTTCTTTAAAACTAATTCAATGAAGAAAAGTTCCTATTTCATTCATATACATATAAAACTTAACACAATTAATTTCATGGAATTTATAATTAAATAAAGCTGAAATGATAAATGTTTCAAGATTTTGATTTGATGATGTAACTTAAAATGTGGATACTTAAATTAACTGAACTCTATTGTAAAAAAAAGTTATTCTGATATTTCAATACTCTTTTTTATTAAGTTGTCAATTGAATGCGGACATGATAATAACAAACAATCTTGAATATATTTATCTCCTTGTGTAATTAAAAATAATCTTAAACGAGAGATTTAATTATCCAGTTTGAAAAGAATAAAAAACAATAAGTCTTTTTACGTCAAATTATTTAACAATTATTCAAGAATCCCTGGAATTTTTATAGCACAAAGACATCTAAGTTTTCATTTGAAGATTTGGAATGAATACTTAATATAAAATATTAAAAATTTTCCTTTAACTAGTTAGAAATATGGATAATAGTAAAAACACTGAATGTATTACCATAATGCTCAATTAATATATACCTGTATTTAAAGGAATAATTATTGAAGTATTCAATAAACAAAATTGAAAATATCAATTTACAAAATAAAAATAGAGAAATAATTTAATATATTGAAAGTCTTTTCACTATGTTTCATGAATGCTCAATTAATATTATCTTTGATAAAATGTTTGTTTATAATCATTGCCTCAATAAAATTAATTTACATATCATTTCAAGTATCACGTCAAAACGTTTCACGTCAAACGTAAGTCAAAACGTTTTTTAAAAAATTAATATACTTAAATTTTACATCATAAAGACATTGTTTCAAAGAATTCAAAGATTCTAAATTAATTAATAATTTCTTATTCTTCGATAGTTAGCAGAAATTATCGAAGAATAAGAACTATTTAATTTTGAAATATTTTAAAAAGTAATGTAATTTAATGTTACATCATAAGGATTTTGTTTCAAATGATTATCTTATTCAATATTTAAAATTAATTAAAGCTTCTAAATTTAATAGAAAATATCAAAGAATAAGAAATATTTATTCTATAAAGTGTATTAATTTTTTCAAAATATTTTATCGTATAAATATTCTGAAAATAATATCATGAACCTTTTAAAACAGAATTTTTTCAAATTGCATATTTTTCAAAAGCAATTTATTTTAAATATTAATCTAAATATATAAAACATTTTTACAAAGTAATAAATATTATACATTTTTGTGTAATAGTTTATCTATCAATTTAATTGCTTATTTCACTGAAAAACTAGTATTTTAAATTTTTTTTTCAAAGCCAAATTTGTTATCACTTTCAAGTTCATTTCCATAATCGTGCGTTATTATTGATTTGTATGAACATTTCTTTTAAAAATAGAAAATATAAAAGTATTTATGAATATTAAAATGATGAAATTTGTTGTTAGTAAATTAAGTTAATTGTAAAAAATTTCTTTGGATTTTAAGATATGAATCTTATTTCTTGCATACAATTTTATACATTGAAAATTAAAAAAACAGTATTTTTAAGTACATAAATTGTGTAAGTTCTACATTATTTTTATTTTACTGGTTATTGTAGTGTTAAATCAATAAATAACAGCTATTAACAGAAAGTAAAGTACTGCATTAAAATTCTTATTATCTATTTTGTTCTTTCTTTATTCTGACCAATCTGTAAATATTTGAAGGAAGTATACGGGCTTAATTGAAGGACCCAATAAGCTTACTTCGATTTGTCTGATTTCGTCAGATTTGATTGGAGTTTAGCAACAACTACAAAAAGTTTTCCAAAATATATTATTATAACATTTAATACAAATCGAAAGGAGATTTTAAACCTGCAAATTGCTCACGTGACTTTTAAATACTGCTGGTTTAGTCTTTAATGAAACTACACTCAAATTTGAACATTTACCTTATTTAAAATAAACACATTCAAATATAAAATAAAACTAAGAGTAAAATAATTGCAAACCAAAAATCAGCTATATTTCTTCACTTGCAGCATATATTTTCAGTGTCCTTTGCTGACCGCTTTATTGCTCTTCCTTTTCCGGGTAACAACTATCAAATCAACTAAAAAAATCAAAAACATAGGTGAAACATTTGAAACCTCATTAAAATGATAGCGCTTTTCTCAAATCAAGATCATCACAATTGTCCAAAATATTATCTGTTTTTATTAAAAGGATATTATGTGACACTGAAAATTTTAAGCCGTTTCTGATTGGTGTTTATTACTAAACATATAATTCGGCATATATGCAGCTGAAAACTAATATATTCCTTAACTATCACAGTATTGATTTATATATCCATATTTGTTTTTGTTATAGTTTTTAACTTTGTATATTTACAAAGAAAATTTATATAATTTTGTGCAAAAACAAAAGTCTGTACAATTTTTTGCAATCTTATTACACATTTATTTTAAGTTTGATTTTAGAAATTTTTCTGAAATAATATGAAATTGTAAAAATATATTCTGTACTTCTCATTGTATTAGAATAAAAATGCTGCATCTGCCCTTTTAATAACTCAAAAATGTTTCTTCAATTTTTTTTTTGCTCTCAAAATTAAAATTACTTTTGAAATACCGAAAACAAAATATTCAAGTTTCAACAATCCCTAAGTTACAGCACCTTTAAAAGGCACAAAAGTATTACTAAAACTGTTGTATAATTTTTCAATACATTCTTAAAAGTGTCGATTTATAAGAAAATATTCAGTTAAGTTTTATATCATCATAATACTTTTAAAAGTTTTAGTACCTCTTATGCATGGTTAAGAAAAGTATGAAATACTATAGAAACATATAATACTCTTTAGATTAATTTATAATATTATATATATATATATATATATATATATATATATATATATATATATATATATATATATATATATAATATACTTTTTACATCTGATATATTAATAAACAATACTAGTAATTAGAAACAAATGATTAAAATAATGGAAATATTTTCATTAATAAACTTTTTTATTCTGTGTGTTAGGGAATTTTCTATTTCTGTTACTTTTCTTTTAAAATTGTTTTTTTTTCCCCAAAGGAAAATATTAAAGAAATCAATGAAAATTCGAAAGTATATTATCACCAGACATTTTAATATCACTAACTTATTATTAGTTGGGTGAGTAAGGTAAATATATATTAGTTCCTTTCATTTTTAACTAACAACGTGTAAGATATAATAAAATGTCATGTGATAAAATATTTTTTAAAACTTGAAAAATTAAATAGTTTATAGTTAATAGAATTTATTTTATAAAGTATATTCTGGAAAAATGAAAACAAATTCACTGATATCTCAGATATTTGTTCCAAAAAGTTAAAAAAGTAATAAAGAGAAAAAGTAATAACTCTTCTTTTTTTTAAGAAAAACGATAATAATAAACAACATGTTTCGACATTTACATTCGTATATGGAACCCATTAACAAATTTATTATATTAATTACACATTTCAATACAATTATAAAAAATTATTAAAATTTATTTTAACATACAAATTTGTTTCGGCTTTAACTAATTAAATATTTCTATCAATATCAATTTCTCAATTACAGTGAATAGTGTTTTGTATTGCAATTTTTATACCATTCTTGCGTATGAAAATTTTTGTACAATATAAAAAATTATATTATCGTAAAGGAATGAAATTTTTGTTAGATTGTATTAATCTTTTCAAGCATATTACTATTTTATAATTAATGCATTTGATCTTAATTAAAATGAGAGGATCTGGATCACATAAATTATACGTTTGAATTCTGTAAAAATAAAAGAAGAAAAATGGCGCATTATAACAGAAATTTCAAACGTGAGATGTTTAATGGATCGTTGTTTAGCTTATTTAAAAAATCAGAATGCGCCGCCTGATACACATAAAATAACAAATCGTAAAAGAACTGACATTTATTTTGTTTTTAGTTTTTTTTCCTTCTTGAAATAAAATAAATTTGTCACGTTAAAGTGCTCTTTTAGTTCTTTGAAGAATGTAAAGCATTTAGCTTTTCGCAATTTATTTTGAAATCAGAAATCTACTTTTACGTGAAGCGCCTTTCTTTAAAATAAATAAGGATTTTTATTTTTCATTGCGCAATAAACTCTTAATGATTAAACTATTTTAATTTCATTTTTTATTTAAAGTTAATGGTGAAAATTTCTTAAATTGTAAGAGAAATTAATTTCAGTAAATCTTGATTGCAAATATATTTCACTAATGCAAGCTATTATAAGTACAAAAATTTTTTTCTCAGATATATATAATGATAACAATATTTTAAAGTTTTAGTAATGCTAAGTTTTTTTAAAAACAGATTTTTATACTAAGCCTTTGCAAACTGAAGTTGCTAAAGACACATTTTTCAAACAATTACTACTTACGGTCTTTCTTAATGGATTTTAACATTGATAACAAATTGCTCAGAAAAAAACATCTATTTTTTAGTGTTTCATTATTTAATATACATACAATTTATCTGCTATTCTCGTTTTTAACTTGAAGGAACATAATGAACAAAAGTTATCAATTTTATTATTAAAAAAATTCTAGTTATTCATTCAAATGGCGTTTTTATGTACAATTAGTAAAACTCAAGTAATTAGTTTTTTATTTTTATTTACATTCCATGCTTTTCTCAGTTTTATTACATTCAAAACATTTAATATATTTTTTCTATATTAGTAAGTTAGTAGGCAAATAATGGATAAAACCCACCTGGAGTAATTGGTTTTTAGTTACAAAAATAAGCAATCTTAAAAAAATAAATATTTATTTGACAGATTGAAAGCCACTGTCTCAGTGTCACAAAAATATGTATGAAATTTGTATATAAATATTTATTTTAACTGATTTATTATCGTGAAATAAGCCAAATGATTAAAAATGTAATATATTTATTTCCTGTTTCATATGCAACTTTATTTTCGAGCAGATGTTTAATGGCTATCAATTAAAAAAAGTTTTGCTCGATTTGTAATTTTTTAATTATTCTTAAATTATAAAAAATAAAATTAATTAAAAATTCAAGCATTTATCTGTTTTTTTATTTATTCAGATGAAATATTGAATTTTTTTATAAAATCAGATGATTAGATATTACATTATATATATGATTTATTTTTAATTCATTCGATTTCATATAAAAAACACAAATCTATATTTCAAGAAAAATATTAATATCTGTTCTAGAAAAATATTTTTCTAACATTTATTTTAAAAATTTTATGTCGGTTTCAGAATAATATAAGATTTTGAGTTTCTAATTTTTCAAGTTCATAAACGACAGGCATTAGTTTCTACTTCTAAACAAAAGTGGCTCCTGCCACAATAATCATAGTTTCTTCAACGGATAGGCAGCAAGTTAAAATCATCTTTTTAAGAACACGATTCCAAGACTCTCTCATTATTGGGAAAAAAACGAATGTGAATAAAAAAACAAAACAACTCTTCAAACGTCCTTCCGAAATCCTCTTCAATTAAGGTTCAGAAATTGCCCCTTGTTCTAGTTTTAGGTCAACTTTGCGTAACCCCTACTTTCTCACACACTGCGCTGGACTCCTTTTGCTTTCTGACTATTAACATGCGTAACCTCGTTTTTTGTCTTCTAGTCGTCTCTGTTTTTTTCCCTTTCCTCAAAATAAACTTCTTAAGATATTATTCCTAACGCGTGCTGCGGTTAGGAGTGAGGAGGAGTAATTGTTATATTGTTTGTATCGTTTTAAATCTTACTTTTATAATAATATAATTTGAGAAGCAACATAGTTTTTGGAGATCAAATGCCGATCTGATTTCCTGTTTCCCTGTTTCGTCTGTGAAATTTGATAATCCATCAATCACACTGAATTCGAAGAACGGATAAGATATGTAAATTTTCAGTGTAGGTTTATGTGCATAGTGAACACTTGGTTGCTATTATTTTAATAAGTTTTCCTTTTTATTCATTGATAATTATTTCTCATTGTGTTACTTAATATTCAATGTAATTCAAAATATTTAGTGAATAATGCAAGACGTTGTTAATTTTATTATTGAAAGTTAGGAAGAGAAAGTTATGATATATTTAAAGATGAATAATTTTGATACGTATCATGAAATAGAAAAATTATTTTCCATTGATTTTTGCATATTATTTGTCTTTGTTACAATTTAAATATGCAGAAATTAAGAATTATAGCAAATATATATAATTGTCATTTTAAAATTATTCTACCAATCATTATTTATAGAGATACGAATTTATTTTTAGTATTTTAATATTTTATTTTTCCAAATAAAAGTTTGGAGATTGTTATTAATTTGTTAAAATTAAATCATGCGCATAAAAAATAATTAAAGCACAATTTTTCTTTTCATTTACATTATTAAGATATTTTAGATTAGTTATTTCCAAAATAAAAAATGTATCATTAATTATAATAAATAACTTCTCTATTATTTCATTAGCCATAAAATTTTCATTATTTTATTAGCTAGTCCTTGCTTGTGTATTAAACTTTGTTTTCTAAACATTTTATAATGATTATGTGAATCTTTCGGAACACTTTGCACTAAAATTGTAATGCACTTCTTTAAAGTTATTATTTATGGATATCACCAACTTTTAAATCAGTTTTAATCCATAATCATATTTACAAAACGAAAAACATTTACTTTTTTCTCACTGATTGTAGATACAAACCACCTTTCGTTATGATTTAAGAGTATTTGATGTAAAATAATATGAGGAACTATGTATGCGACTTCTGAGAAATTACGGTTATAAATTATATGCAGTTAAATTTTTGGTATAATTAATTATATTATTTAAATAAAAAGGACATTTTAATCCAAAGAATTTTTTTCTTAAGTTATTAAAACTTATTTACTTGTATTTTTACACCAGTATTCTCGAGAATACTGGTGTAAAAATACAAGATTTTTATAAGAGTTATAATTTTTCAAGTTTACACCATCAATGATTTTCTATTATAATTGAATTTAGTTTTATTTTTTGGAAGAATTGTGTGAATAAAATAATATGAATAAGAGATAATTCAATGTTTGATGAAAAAATATCAATCTTATGTTTGGTAAGTTAAAAGAATCTTGAATAGAAACTTTTTAAAAGTAACTTTTGTAAGGATACAGTTAAGAAAAATCAAGTTTCTTTCTTTCATAATTGCTAACAAGAATAAAATATAAATAAATGTAAGAGATTACAGAAAAAATCAAAAGAGCAATAAAATAAAAATATTTGCTTACGGGTAATTCTGTACATGACGATGAAAATAAAAATGCTGTACTTGACGATTTCAATTCAACAACAGTAATAAAATTTAAATTATGTAATTATAAACATTTAAATTAATAAAAAGTATATATTCCTTAAAAAATGTGAAAAATTACAAACAAATGATTAAAACAAATTTAATCTGCTTTACTAGCACATTAAAGACAAATTTGCTTCGCGGCTTTACTCCCAAATTCCCAGAAAATATTTGTTATAATCTACTAAATTAAATATCCAAACAATAATGACAATGATTAGACTTATTTGTTTCTTGTATTACCTTTATTGGAACATTGTTAAATATAAATAAATTTAAAATAAATATACATATACAGAATAATTTGTAAAATTTTCGCTTAACACAATGAGAGTATTAAAAAAAAAAACATTAAAAAAAATTTCATTTGTATCTCTATTTAAATCAGGAATTAAAAAATTAGAGAACTTATATCTTTTAATTTCATTTTTTATATGTCTGTATATAGTGATATATATACTGTTTATATACTGATTGTAGTGTGGAATAAATATAATATAGAGACATTACCAAATATAAAAATTAAAATTCATCGGTCTCCTATCATAATTAACTTTATTATGATAGAAGATCGATGAATTTTAATTTTTAATAATAACTGGAATAGGATTATTTATGTGAAATGTCATTATTATCACAGGAACAATTTTGCCCAATGAATTTTTTATTACAAATGATTCATACACAAAATTTGGTTTGAAATGTTAAGGCATTTTAATCAGAACAAATGCAAAAGAAATCTTTTGAAATATTTAACTGCAATTTCAAAAAAATCTTAAAAAATTACCTTAATTAAATTCTTGTGAGAAACTTTAATTAAACACTTGTATTAAAAAATATGAAATTTAATTTAAACATTAAAATTTTATTGACAAACATTTTCTAAATGTCTTATTCCTAATTACAGATGTTGTTCTTGTATTATAAGCATAATTCAGCTACAATATTTTTCTCAACGGTAATATGCAATTCTAAATTATCTTTCAGCTCCGTTCAAATACCAAGCTATTTGATAACATTAATTTGTTAAATGTTCTTGAGCATGTTATATAAATTAATTTTGAATTATTCATCTAAGAAAACAATTAGAATTGTAAATTATGAAGAAATAAGTTGCATTTGTGAAATGTATATATTGCTTTCATTTTAAGGCTATATTCATAATAAATATACCGAAGAAACTAAATTAATAAAAATATTGAATACATATTCCCATAATTCCCCTTTTCATTATAAGTATCACAAGTAATATTAATTTCCATACATGAGAAATATCTAATGTTAACGGTCTTAAGACTTTGAAAATACAAAATTACATAAGTATAAAATAATTATATAAAAAAATTATATTTAAAAGGAACGAACTGTCTTAATAAAAATTTATGAAAGAATATAATCAATATAAAATTAGTTGTTATATTGATGATTATTTTTGAATTATTGTCAATTTAAATTAATAATTTTTAACATTATTTTAATTGTAAGTTAGTCAATATTAATAAATATTTTTAAAGTATATTTTAGTATGAGATATCATTGATTTCAATTATATTATTGACAAAAATTAATAATATTCCATTATAATTGTTTTACTTTGGTTACTTTTGCGAATTACTTATAACAAAAGCCATTAAAACAGACTACGTTACAATGTAGTGGATAAAAATATAAACAAAGACAGAATACTAGACATAAAATTTAGAATTATATTTAAAATCTTATATATTGATATTAAAATAAACTTTCTAAAATAGGAAGTATCATTTTAGAATCTTTCTTTATCGTAACTAGATTTCGTCCCTGTTTGTTATTCTAATTACTCTTATATTTTCGATAAAATATTAGTAAAACATTTTGGTTTTTGCAACAGACTCTTTTTCATATATTCATAAAAAGTGCAACCACGCTTAATGATCATAATCCGTTTCATAATCATGCTTATAATGTAAAACATTCTTTATACAAAAAAATTTTTCTCATATAAATTTATGTAAAGTACGATAATACGTTTTATGTCGAAGAAATACTTTCAAATGTTATAAACAATATTTATACTAAAACATTTAACCATTATTAACGAGAGTGAATCAATTTTTTTTCCACTGTGAAACGAACCCACCTAGAAAAAAAATTAAATATTTATGATGTATATCTAATTATATTTACTAGAAATATATCTTGACATTTATCTTTATCGATTATTCAAAATTTGGCTAAAGTTCAACACAGAATTATTATTATATAAACTTGTAGAGCATAACCACTTTATTCATTAAGGTGATGTTTCTCAATACAAGATGCAAGAGTTTCCTATGATTTCAATATTTATCTTATTTCACCAGAAAATTGTTGTTTTTGTGTGACATCCTCCTCGTTCTCTGTTAAACTTTCCTCTAAAACTTTTTGTTTTTAAACACAGTGTAACATTATTAATTCTTTCGAGCGCGCGAGGTCTGATCTTAGTTGTGCTCTTCTACAAGTTCTTCAATATCATTTATATAAACCTCCTTTCTCATGATGCTACCCAAATCCACACCCCATTAATAACAAATTCCACAGGTACGATATAAAACCATACAATCAAAGTCATTTTCGACAATTTTTCTCTGATAAATCTTCTCCCAAGCAGAAATTGGGGTTTTCTTTATAACTCCTCCCCAGGCTTTGCCAATAATCTTGAGATAGACAACGATATAGAAGTGATTTTTCTGAAATTCTTAGAGAGTGTGTTTTAGTCTTCAGTCACCCTTGAAAAAAATGCTTGAAAAATTCTTCAGTATACCGATTCTTAAAGTTACAAATAAAAAACTGGTTCATAGTCAAAAGTAACAGAATGGTATTGGTTGCTAGAAACTGGGTCTTGATGAATTTAAATTCTACAGGAAGGTCATCTTGTATTGATTGAAAATAATTCATAATAGTTAGGATATGGAATGTAGATTCATCTAAAAGAAGAGACTTGTTTAATATCACTAAAAAAATAGTTGCTGCATATAACCTTTAGAATCTATGAGTTTCTTGAAGCTCTCTGCTACTTTTTTTGACAAAACTTGATGTTGATTTGTGCTTTATAACCCTTTGCATGTCAGTTCTCCTCTTGAACTTCTCGAACCACCCATTGAATACTTAAATACTTCGTAATCATTGAATACTTAAATACTTCGGCCGTGGATGATCCTGTAATCTTCATAACGAAATCAACGAAAGTTTTAATGAAATCAGCACGAAAATCAGTTTCCCACTTTCTCGACGTTCTCATTATTTGTGTCATCTTAATGAAGAAAGCGTGACAATTAACAAGAACTTTCTTTTATCCATATGAGAAGCAACTTCTGAACATCATTGAAAATACGTAACCGTTGCTCACATATACTTGTTGCCCCATTTAAAGCATATATTATCTAAATTTTTCCTTGTTTTTGTGATTGAGAAAATCATTGAAATAGACCGATGATATATGCGTGCTAGATCAGTAACTCAAATACTTCGACTTCACTTTTGAATAAATGTATCTTTCATAATGATTAATCTTTCTATGGTTAGTTTTACTTATGGCTGTTTCTTTGATGTATTTCGGTCAGGAAAATTTTTGTAAGTGCTTATTAAACTTTTCACTCAAAAAATAATAAATTTATTTCTAGATTATCTTTTTCGAATAATTAACTTAATTACTATTATTCATGTATGTGTATCCCAAGTTAGAAAAATTTGTGATCATAAGCGACTCTACGATACTACTGATAGGACCGCTAAACACAAACTGATGTAACATATTGTAATGTCTTATTCTATAGTCAGCACTTTTGATTTTGAGAGCAACTGATGGGAAGGATAAGAAAGTAAAAAAAATTGCGCCATGAGTGCACAGAAGATCAGGAGTTTTTCTCTCAGTTACTTTGTAAGCTATAAATGAGAGAAAAGATTTTGCTTACGAACAAAAGAAATGACCAATTGTTTTTATTAGTTAAATGATTGTTTTCAAAATTTTGAGGTTATATAATTTGTTTCATGAAATTACACTCGATCCAGAAACTCGCTCTCCCACCATTTGATATGAGAAACGTCAATAGTCGAAAGAGTCATTTTTTAAAAAGTTATTGATCTCTCTCTCTCTCTCTCTCTTTATATATATATATATATATATATATAAATAAAGAAAAAGTGCAACAATATTTATTTAAGTATGACCATACAATTTTGTCATTTTTTTTATATTTAGCTGTACTGATATCTTATATAGATCTTGATATCTTGTTATAGATAATAAAAGGTGAATATAAATTTTAACATTTATTATAAGAGTATTTATTATGTCGTTTTTAAATGAATATTTTACTAGAAGATAAAAGTGTTATACTAAAAATTTAAATTATTTTAGGCAAATATCTCCACTATTAACATGTTTTTATATGAAAATATATTGCTGCCCATCCGATTTGCAACACCAAGAAAGATAAGGGATTCCCACAAATAACATGTTGACCAAATATCAAATGATAAAATTTATTTCTGTGAAGTGTGGTTCCTGCTAAAATAAGTAGTGCCATTGTTGGAGATCATCACTGCCACAAACGTCGGCATTGATTCAAAGTGATTTTGGATGCGTTCATGGTGTACAGCAGACCAAACAGCTTCCACAGGTTGCCAAAGTTGATCTGGTGTGGCAGCTGGGGACATAATTTGCGTCAGTCATTGATCTACCATGGACTGCATGTTTCCTTTCAACGAAAGATCCGGAGAACGAGCCGGCCAGGGAAGCATTTTAATCTAGCGATTGACGAAGAACCCTTCGATAATGCGTGTACGTATGATCGCGCATTGTCCTGTTGAAACATGTCTGCTGGCAAGCCCTGAATGTAAGCAAGGACAACTGGCTCCAACATCTCTGACATGTTTAAAGTAACGGCAATGGGTACTAGAGGAGTGCAAGAGTAATATTCAATACAGCCCCATACCATAAAACCGGTGCAGGACCAATGTGGCGGTTAATAAAGTAGCTGTTTAGCATCCTCTCTCCACGGTGTCTCCAGATTCAAATGCGACCATCAATTTCCTTCCATTCTGCCATCAATATCCCACTTCCATCGCACTATTGGCGGCTAAGACGTCGGTGGTTCTGCGCAAGGGTAGACGAAGCAATGGACGTTTTGTGGACAGACCACTCTGTTCTAAACCGCGTTGAATTGTACGAGTAGAAACTGGAGGTTGCGTTACAGATTTAATATGCCGTGCTATGGTTCGTGATGTGGCGAGCAATTCGTCCCTGCCATGCGAACAAATTTCTTGTCACCTCGTGAAATAGTGAACTGAAGTGGATGCAATCGAACACGTCGGTCCTGCATCCAATGATCACACATCCGAGTTACAGTTGTTTGTATCATCCAACACGACTGCTGTGGTGGAACTCGGTGTAAAAGAATCACCAAGCTAACCCAGGTTCGTAGAGAGTTAGTGGAGAATTAAGAGAACAAATCAGAAAGATAAAGGTAAAAGATAACGAAGTTTCATTGAATTATTAAAATTTAAATATTTACATTGAACATTCCTGATTAATTACAAGATAACTTTCTTTAAAACATATCTATGAAATAAAGTGGCCAAGGTCATGAGGAAGAGATTAAAAATACTCACCCCCTATATATAAGAAGAATCGCCCATGGTTCTCGCTCGCTAGTCTCTGCTGTCGAATCACTATAGTACTCTCTTGCATCACTCCTGGTAGGTCACTACAGGAGTTTAGGATCTCCATTCATTATTTTCCTGCTTTTCTATTCCTCGTGAGCACCTCCTGCCTGTTAACTCTCTCTTCTTTTCCTTTCCTATCGCTATATTCTCATCTTTTGTGATATTCTTTCTTCTCTTTTCCTTTCTAATCTATTTCATTTTTGTAGGTCTTCTTTTTCCGTTTGTTCGGAGCTCTATTTCTGACTGTAGTAGGTCTTCTCCATCTCTGTCTCTCTCTGCTCAAATCCCTTACTTTTACAATTGTCTTCTTCTCTCCTTCCACATCTTATATTGTTATTTTTTGATCATAAAATTAATATGTAACTTCTAGTCTTCCAGGTAATGGTCAAAAATCTCCCCTCCAAACCCTTGATTGGCCACATAAAAGTACAAAAGAAAAAATTTTTGATTGCCATGGACCACCTAAGCAACCAAGGGAAAAAGTACCCTGGGATGTAAAATTGCTATAAACTTTTCCTGCAGCTCTCCTATGCCACTTTAAAATGTCTAGTTTTATTTCTTTATGACACTTGCCTCATTGTATTAAAATTTTTATGCATTTCCTTTCTTTTATATTTCAAACACTATTGCCGAGAGCAATTGTTATTGAATTCACTGTACAATAGAGCATGTGTTTTCTGTCTGGCTCTTTTTATGTCGTTTGCACTACGACAACGACTGCCAATTTCTCTGAAAGATAATCCACAATCTCGGTAAGCCACTATTTTTCCTCTGTCGAACTCGATTACTTGATCGCAAAAGTGATCTCAGTTTACTATGTCTAATTGATTTTTTTTTCAAAAAGAAAAAAAAAACCACAAGAAAAACCCGATTGCCGATCATGAAATCATCGAAATCTCTAAACTTTAAATAGGGCTTTGAAGTGGTGTCACAGGTGCGCGTGATGTGCGTCTGTGCTGAAATTCTAATCAATTGCATATCTCACCTCCGCTAATGCATGTTGTAATTTTAATGTTATTTGCATGCTTCCTTCAATTTATTGCATTTACAGGTAGCAGCAGTGTAGTTAAAAATTAGACTAAAAGCAAAAGCTATGCTAGTTAATTAATTACTTACTTTACAAAAATATGCTTCAATAAAAAAGTTTTTTCTTTTCTTTTTTTTCTTTTTAGTAAGGACATTTCATAGATTTATAGATAAAAAACTCATATACGTTAAACATTACAATCAAATGAATCATTCGTATTTGTAATCTAATTTTTTTTTATCTCTGGTAATTTTAAATATCTCTTTACTTATTGATTTTTATTTTTATATTGAAAACATTGCATGAAAGAGAACATTATACCCTTAATTTCCGGGTACTTTGTGAATCACAGTGATGGCTAATGACTTCATATTAGGTGAAAGAAAAAACAATGATATGCATGCTTTTTACCTTACATACTCTTTTTTTAGAGTGATTACAGTTAACCCCTTGCCTGCCGCGGGCGTATATATACGCTGCGCTATGCCGATGCGTTAACTGCCCGGGCGTATATATACGGCTTTCGGAAATACGCTTTTTTGCAATACTCTGCTATTAGTAAAGCTTGACCCATGGTTTGGAATGCAATAGAATGTCCTTGATATTGTTTAAAATATCTGTTGTGATGATGTTACTTCTATTTCAAGCGTGCCTCTTCTTTTCCACCGATACACCGCATAAATGCTATCGCCTGTGTGAAACCGGTGTCACTGGGGAGCGAATCTCGTAAGTTTTCCTTGGCAGTTAAGGGGTTTACTAAAAAAATAATATAATTTTTATTGAAATGAGCACATTATTACAAAGTCATTGCATGATTTAAGAATGATGTTTATTCATAAATCATTTTCATAACAAAATCTGTTGATTTTTTTTTTCAAATAAACCCAAAGATTATCCTTTTCTGCAAGTGCTTCTCACAACTTCTTTCGTATAGGCCCCAGACTGTCTAGAATCAAAAGCAGTTGATAATCAACTTTCGTTACATTTTACAAATATATTCTTATGTGATATAACAAATATTATACATGGTTCACCAAAATTGTAAGGAAAAATCACAAAAATAGCTATAACTCTTCCAAGTGTTTGCCAATCTAAATGAAATTAGAATATTTTGGAAGATATAGGGAGTTGAAATACATGCCATTATGCAAAATAGTGATGCTGCTGTCGGAAAACGTCACACAACAAGTGGATGATAATGCGAGACTACACAGGGCTTACATAATGGATGCTTATCTTGAGTAGGAAATAATTGAGGCAGATAGAGTCACCGGAGCAATCGAGCATGTTTGGGAGTCACTAAGACGACATGTAGCCACTTTTAATGCCTCTCCTAGGATCCTAGCCATGATTTCAATTGCTCTGTATGAGCAATGTCTCATGCTTCCTTCACAATTAATTGACCACATAATTGAGAGCATAAGACATAGTTGCGTGTGCTGTATTACTTCAAGGAGGGGGGTCATACCTCATATTGAAGGCACTTTTCCCATACCAAACTTAAATTTACCTTTTGTTCATTGTATGCATATGCTAATTTTTTATAACATCATTACTCTCTGGGGATTTCTTTTTATGCTATATTGTACTACCTATGCGTTACATAATTTGTATAAGTTTCATTAAATTCCACTCATAACCTTTTCCATTATCATTTTTTTAATTTTTTTTTAAATTTATGATAACCACTATATGTAGGTGTGTTTTAAACGTAATTAACAGTAATGTGTATGTATATATGAATATTTGCATGTACCTACATAATCAGGGAATTGATTATGAATTCTCAGAGATTTGATTTTTTAAAATTGTTTCTTACACATTATTCTTAAAGTTTACTTTTAGTATTTAAAGTTTACTTTTAGTGTATAAAGATAAATTGAATTTATCGAATTTTTCTTAAGAAACCCGATAAACATATTTGGAAATTCAAATTATTGATAAATTCTTAACTTTTAGGCAATTTTATTCGTTGCAAAATTTAGCAGTTAAATATTTTTATTCGAAATAAAATATTGTCTTTTTTTTCGGAATCAGAGAAATTCGAATGTGAATGTAAAAAATACATTGTTCCTAACTTATGTAATACCAGCTTTTAAAAAAACATATCTAAAACTATTTCTTTGTCTCATTGGATGTATAACCTTGCCGAATGACAAAAAATAAATATTTGATTTGTTATCTTTTCGAAACCTGTGTTTGCTTTGCTCTTTTTTCAGGATTAAACCTTAAAAAAGTAATATACTTTTAAATTTATACGATTCCCTAAATCAACATTATATTTAAGAGCTCTAAGAGTGATATATTAATTAAAATGATAAGATGTAATAGGTATATTATAACAAGTATTAAGTAACGTAAGAAAAAATTTCATGTGGTTAATTGTTTATGAAATAATTAGTGTCAACAAATAAATATCAAGCCTTAAGAGCAGAATTTACACTAAATATTTTTTCAATTTAATCAATATATAATGAAACGGAGAAGTCTCATCATACACAAAGAAAATGTACATGTGAAATTAATCAGATTTTATTTAATACAAATTATAAAGAGATTTTGATTAAACATTTTTATTTGTAACTTTTATGAAATATTTACTGTCAATACTGTCAGTTGTGCAATATTTCTAATATTACTAATCGCCAAATCCCTTATTCGAAAATGACAAAGCGCTCCCCGAAAATTGTGTACATTAATTTTTACTCAGAATATGGCCATTACTTAGAAAATCTTAATTTTATCATCTGATTTGTATGACATTAATATTCTACGGGTATGTATATGTATACATAAATCCCGTTTATAAAATGTATTTTAATTTCTAATAATTTTAGTTTTTTTAGTATCTATGTGAGCCACAAATGAAATAAAAAAATAGAATTTCTATTTTATGTTATGTTTATTTTATGTTAAAGTATATATGTATTTTCTTTTTAAACTCAGTTTAGAAGTAATTCAAAGCTTTTGAATCTTCATTTCTTCTATAATTAATAGAATGTTTCATTTTATCAATCATTGTTTTTTTTAAACGTATTCCGCAAACTTTTCTAAAACATAAATTTTTGGGATTGCTAAAATTTTCCCAGTGGTCAATTAGTAAAATAAAACAATTTGTATAACAAACTACATTTTTATATTTTTGTGGTTTTTTTCTATCAATAATGAGATTGGATTATCTTGAGTTAATTTGAATAGCAAAAATGTAGCCTTTTTTGGAGCAATAAAAAGGTTACTATTATTGCTGATTAACTGGATTTAGGATTAATTGCAATTAAAGTTTTTTTTCAATTTAGAGAAGATTTATTCTTGTTTTGCATGAGATAAATTGGCAATAAAAATTTTCCATTCAATTTTTTTTATAAGATTCAAACATTTTGATTAAAAAAAATCATTTTAATTTATTAGTAGTCACATTAAAAAACTCACAGTAAAAAAAAATCATTTTAATTTATTATAAACAAATTAATACGAAGTTAAATTCTTCGAGGATAAATTTTGATAATTCAGTTGCCGATTTCGTATTTTCAAGTAATCAAAAATAATCAATCTTTTTATTATCACCACAAATATTGTTCATTTTCTACTGTCTCTTACGTATTTCGTTTATTTTGTTTAATTTTGTCTGTATCCCATGCATTTCAATTTTATTGTTTGCACTTAAATTCATTTTAAATGTCAGTTTTTATTTGAGTAAAATTTTTGATTTTTTAAAATCTAATGAATTACAGAAAATTCTCATAAGCAATTTTAGCTCTTCAACCAATAAAGGTATTTCATAAATATTTCCACATAAAAATCAATACTCATTGTATTTTGCGTTCCCTTTCCACATTTTTGACTGGAATATTTTCAGGAAAATATTTTGACGCAGATATTTTGATTCTTTTACATTGATATCCAAATCAAAGTTACTTTTAAATTACTTATAACATAGAGAATTGTATGCATGAATGATAGAATGTGAAATTCAAAATTCATAAGAACAAAATTTATTACATTCATACAATCACATATAATAAATAAAATAAATGAATTTTTATCTAACTAAAAGTTTCTAAATAATTTTATTTAGAAACTTTTTGTGTTTTTTCTAAATTTTAAGAAGTAATACAGATAACACTGTATTAGTTATTAAAATTTAGTGATTATTCAAATGTTTAGAATTATTAAAAAATAAATTTCAATGAACTGGTTATATTAATGTGTTTACTAAATATATTTACAACATTTTAAAATTAAAGGTATAATCGTTATTATTGTATTTCAATTTAAATATAAAAAACCAAAGTTAATTGTTTTCTTTTGTGAGTAATTACATTATATTGATTTCTTACGTGAATAACTTTATTTTCAATATAGCAGTTTTCACATTGAAGGGAATTTCAATGAATAATCTTCAGTTCTCGTTCAATAATTAACAGTAAAAAAATTTCAAAACTAATTTTAACCTTTCATTACAATGAAAAACGCCTTAAAATATACTTAAAATTATTCTATATTTCCATTTAATTAGTATACCCATGTTTCATGACAGGAAAAGTATATAATGCAGCTTTTTAGTTTTTAAAATAGATGTATACTAAGGAAAATTGTACATTATAATTTGTTTTTTAAGTTTACTCAAGTATTTGTGCTTATCAAATTGCAAACATTAATGATTATCAAGCAAACCTTTAGAAAATCAATTAAAGAATACATTTGTTAAAACTTAACAACTTTTTAAAAAGATCTAGAGTAGTCTTTGAAAGAAGTACAATTATTCATTAATCAAGAACTGAATTACGCACTCTATAATTTTTAATAATAGCCCTATTATTCTTTGATATATAATCTTGCTTAAGGCATGTAAATAATCATCCAAAATAAATTTATACACTTATTGATTATTTTCCAAATTGAAATAATTAATTTCTATTAATGTTTGGGGGATAGCTGAGATTTTTTCGCATAAGAAAATAACTTAGTGTTCTAAAAATACCCAAAACACCTGTATATTGTTTGGAACATTCTATTTTTGAAAGATAAAAGAAGATATGTCTATATTTGATCTCTTGTTAATAAATTAAGCAATTTCAAAATGTGGTTTAGTTCTTGGTTATACTTTTAATCCATTAAACTTTCAATTGTATAGTATAACCAAGAAAAAAGTGCATTATTCATAATCAACAATTATTTAAGTCGGGATTTGCAATATAGCATGCAACTAAAGAGAGCTTCATACATATAAAAGGTGCTCTCTTTTACGAGCTAGTTGGAACCGTTAAAACAGTTCTTAAATTATAATGTTTGTAAAAAAAATTAACAAATTATTAAAATCGGAATTTTTTTTTATCAAATTACTTTTTCATAACTAAAATATAAGAAAGAATTATTAAAAGAAACACATTCAGAATAAGATTTATTCTTAAAAACAACCCTTACCTTCATATTATTGATTCCATTTTTCACCACACAATTTTTTAAAGCTCAAACCATGCATAGTTTTAAATTTGGTGGTCAGGTCATAAAATATTTCAAGCATCAGGTGGTTGGCACCACCTGATGCTTGAAATATTTTATGTTTACCTTCATAGAGAAACAGCTGGATATCTTTTTTAATGACATTACCATTGACAGGAATGTTCTCTTTTCTCATTTTACACAGTTAAGCATTTTTTCTAGCTTAGGATGTTTTGCTACTCTATTATATTTCTGAGGGAAAGCACTTTTTCTGATGCTATTTTTTTCTCAATGATTTTTTTTCAAATTTTTGAATTTATAGAGATTGATTTTTAGAATTTCATGTTTTTTGGCAACTTTAGTTTTATTTAATATTTTTCTTATTCCTTCAGATTTTTTTTTTTTTTTTTTTTTTTACCTCAACTGATAAACACGTACATTTTTTTAACTGGAACAAATCCTCAATGGCACTGATTCAATATCCCTCTCGATAAATGAAATTTTATAAATTGAATAGTTCAAATCAAACAAAACCAAATAGAAAATAATAAACTTGTAAAGTTTCACCCTCTTTCTTTGCGTTAGCTTACGGAGAGGAGAGAGGAACTTTTCTTATTTTAATATTCTTGTGCATAAGGTGGAGAGGAGTCGAAATCGGCACCATGAATCTTTTCCATCAAATGTCTGATATCTATGTGCTTTCGACTCTTGCTCCCACAAAGTCTAGAAGGCTTGCATGTAGAGCTTCATTGTTCAAAAATAAAGCAAGTTCTCAGGTGTTAAATAAAAAGGAAATAAAGAAAAAGAAATATCAGATAGTAAAAAATAAATAAAATGGGAAGGACAACTATTTATCAGTAAGGAAAAATCGCTAAGAAGACATTTATCAAAATTTAGTTCGTAAATGGAAGTTAAAATTATTATTTTGTCTAATTGCGTCAAGTTAAGAACTAGATACAAGTGCGTCAAACATGACTGTTCGTAAATTAGAGGTTCGCAAAAACAAGCGACTACTGTTTATAAAATAATACTGAAAATCCAATATACCTTAAGCTATTTTTCGACTTACTCACCTTGAGAATTAAGGTATGTATGACATCTTTGCCCAAACAGCATTTGTAAACTACCTAGAATTTGGCCTCTTATAACCTGAACCAATTCTGAACACGTATCCACATCTCATCATCACTCTCAAAATTCTGATCAGCGAAACATTTCTTGAGATGTAAAAAATAAAAAAGAATGGAATGAAGCTAGACAATAATTATAAGGATGGGAACAAATTCTCAAAATCTTTATCATCCCATATAACATTAAATGAATATATTCTCTGTTCATGCGAATTTCATGTCTTACAAAACATTTAACCGTTCGTAACGCTAGCAAGATATAACAAATAAATTGTAAATAGCTTGTTATATTAGTTTTTCTTGAAAAAATTAATACTAAATAAATTTTTAAAATTATTATCTTCATAAATGTTAACGTCTAATTAGAAAGGTCATTATAAGGGATAAAAAACTTTATTTAAATCTGACTGTTTATATATTCATGGAGTAATATGAGATGTTTTTAATTTTTGTTCTGAAATGAATAACTTTCCTGACTTTACAAAAAATCTCAAGCTTTCTATTTTTTGAAATGTTTTCCTAAATATTTTAAATGTGTGTTTTAATACTTATGTAATAAAAGTTATTAAAATTAAGTAACTTTTATATCATATGAATATTAAAAACATATATAATAAAAATTACTTAATTTTAATAACTTTTACTAAAATTGAGTACTCTATTTTTTTTTCTTAAATAGCTTAAATTATCGAATAATTGCAATGTAATTTTGTTTATAGGGAAAATGTTTTCAGAATTAGAATTGAAGGAACCTATTTCTTGAACAGCTCAAGGGTTGGGTTGGTTGGGTTTTCTGACACAAGGTCCAAGAAGGACAAGCTGCGCCACTTGAACATCTCAAAAGACACTAGATAAATTTCTTAAAACCATATTTAACACCAAGGAGTCTGAAAAAAAAATTGCTTTTTCCATACAAGGTAATAAAAGCTATTATTTTATTTGAATTTTCCGAATGCAGTGTCGAAGACACCGTTTTTTGTAAATGGCTGATTTATGCAAAGTTGTTTACAAGGAAATTATAATTTTCTCTCTTTTCCATTCTTCTGATCTTGTCTTTAATTGTAGGTATTTTAAAGAGAAATTTTATTAATAACATTTGGCATTTCATTGTGACATTTTATTAATGACATTTGACATTATATTATGAACTAATTAATTAAGCATAATCATTATTAAACACGTTTTATCTTGTTATGTATATCTTTCATATCCTACCAATTAGTATATTTAAATTAAACATGACTTCACCGATGACTTCTGTGTGAAATAAAATGCTTTTAAACACATGAAAATTGAAGTATTTGATATAAATCAAACACTTGAAATACTTAAGTTCAGAACCACTAATTTAAGCAACATAATTCCTAATTATAATAATATATTTAAGGCTTAAAATAAACTATAAATTTGACTAGACTGAAATTTCCATTGAAACTTTAAGTAAAATCATGGTAATTTCTTATAAAATCTATCTACATTGTTGAAAACATTTTAAATTAATCTTAAAATGATAATTACGCTTTTGATCTGCTAGTACTATCATATTTTTATTTATTCAATGTCTTTGTGAACATTTTTAGATCTGCAGAATATCATGGTAATTTCTTATAAAATCTATCTACATTGTTGAAAACATTTTAATTTAATCTTAAAATGATAATTACGCTTTAGATCTGCTAGTACTATCATATTTTTATTTATTCAATGTCTTTGTGAACATTTTTAGATCTGCAGAATATTTGATATCTCCAAAATAACTTTCTCAAACAAATAACATATTCATTTTGTGTTAGAAAGAAATACTATCTCAAAAACTTTTAAACAAATAAAATAATTTTTAAACAAAATGAATTTTTAAATTTCTTTAAAAACACTTAAATCTTCCATTCTTTGTTTCAGATGATAAAATAAAAATTCGGGAATATATTATTCAGAATGAAAGTCATATCAAAAACTAAAATAAAAAAAACACAGTAGCACTACAATGCCCATATATTTTTTCGTGACTGAGGGCCCTGGGGTGCGCAGCTTATCTTCCCCTTAGGTGTTTAGCCTAACGCAAAAAGCCCAATGTTTAGTTCCCAAGCATGCTTGGTACTCAATTTTATCAACCCACTTAAGAGATAAAAGGCTGTGTCGACCTTGTCCAACCTCTAACCTGTGTATTGGGAGCACAAAGTGCCCAAATAAAAAATATAACATTTCTTGTAACAAAAAATATAATAATTATTATATTTTATTCCGACTTTCTTCTATTTATCGTATAATTAATTGCAAATTATTAGTTTTAGAGTGTAAATGATTTATAAAATATATTATTTAGTACATGAGGTTTTTAAAATCTGTTTAAATGATATACTAAAAATTTTTCAAAATTCCTTATTCATAAAATCATTATTTTCTAATTAACATTTTGATTAAGATTATTCATTAATTGGGAAGAAATTAAAATTATTGTCTTATGAAATTAATAATATATATAACCACTGCTTCATTTTAATAAGATAACATTTAATTATAAACTACAAAAATTCAATGCTTATTTTATTCAAAATTTTTCTCCCGAACTATGAACCAATTCTTTGTTAAATTGTTATAAATATTGTATGCTTTGCTTCCATATCTTTAAAATTATAGCAGAGGCTAGTAAAGTTATTTTCCGCTATTTTATTTTTAGCGAAAAACACTTCTTGGCAAACCAGTTTTCTCTAATTTTAATACTTTACTAATTAATATAAAAACTACCTGATTTGTGAATTATTGAAATTTTAAAAATAAAATAAAAAAATATTTGTATTAAGGTTAATATAACGCTATTTTATGTAAGTAAAATCATTAACTTTTTGAAACTTTATTTATTATGGTATATACTTTTGTATTCATATACATACAGGAAAATTTCTTAAATCAGTTAACATCTTTAGCTTACAGATAAATATTGTGCGTGAAAATGTTGTGAATTTTAAAAAGAAGTTTTATTTTCAATTGTTTTATATTTAAAATATCTAAGCGATTAATATAGTTTAAAATTAATAAACCAAAGAGACCTTATTATATTAATTCCTGTTGACACTTTCACTACACTATCTTTTCATAAAGGCAGGGAGCTTGATTATTCATTCAGCTAATATGGTATTAAGATTGACTATGTACATGAAATACTAAGCTAACTCAGGTTTTTTGTATGGTCTATAGCTCTTCAAGGAAATGATATGGCTAGGAGAATAAATAATAAGTTCAGGTTTCGACCTCATGATTTCACTACAATTAAAAATTATTTAGTTGTTGTCAACGTTTAACTTTTAAAGTTGACATAAATAAAAATAGATAGAAATATGTAGCCATAATCTAGTTTAACTTATTTTAAGATATCATTGTACCACAGCAAATATTAAATCACCATTTCGAAGATATAAAAATAAATAGGAGCTTTATAGATATTTTCTGCTAAAGTAAAATATTTTATTTTTATGATGGATAAAATTTAAGTTCTTAGGTGTGTGCTTTATTATTTAATTTTACTTTCTTAAACCCTACCCTCTTTCTAAATAAAAACTGTTTCAAATACTATCAACTATTCCCTAAAATTCAACCATTTTAGTGAAATACTTATCGAAGTCCAAACCTAAGTATTTCATATTTTAGTACTCAACGCATGGAAACATATGAAAGAATATTCCATTAAAATGCACATATTTTGTCAACATATTAAACTTCTGCTGCGTCTATCCAAACATCCATCCCACTGTCACGGAAACAACTTTTTTATGTAATGATCTATTGAGACTTTATATTTCTTTTGTATAACCAATAAAGCACATAAAGGATATATATTTATAAAACACTGAAAATTTAAGAAACTTTTGTGAATATCATACAATATTTACATATAATCATAAATTGATGTTTCATATTCCTTTTATTTCTTCTGTTTGGAAAATATCTAGTATTTTGTCACTATGTCGTAATATATCGATAAAAATAATAAACTACCCACATGTTTTCATTTATTTTCCTAAATCAGTGAAATAAAATAGGAAAGATTTTAGAAATTTTGTTAGATTGAACTTACTCTTTCTTGCACACGTATACTCAACCCGTCTTCTTGCACGAATGTTTTGTCAATTATGATGATTTTATATCTAAATAAATTACTGATACATAAAAATAGTGTTATTAAGTATTTGTGCATTTTAAGCTAAGAAATTAATGAATACATTGATGTTCATACTGATAAAAACAGCTATTACATTAAAATGTGTCGTAAAAATTCAAACAGCAGTTAATTCTTTAAGTCTGCACAAAATTACAACAATTATATTAAATTTAAAGAATTATTCATGAAATTTAAAATAAAAATATGTCTAAATAAATTTGTATCTATTACCATCATTTGTTTGTTTCTTTTATTTTCTATGATTTTATACCGTGTTCTTAGAAATTTACAGGCAATGCATTAAATGTATCATAGTTAACAAGATCCTCTAAAGTTATACTGTTTCACTATGCTACAAATGTTTCTTGAGAGTTGACCCCAAACACTTTGAACCATATATAATTCAGAAAATATCAGTGACCAATTCAAAATATTACTTTATTTTTCTCTAATCATTTATTGAAATCTTAGATGTATGGAAGATATATTGTCTTGAAGGAACATGAAATTTATAACTCTTAAATTATATCCAAATTGTAACAGCTTTTGTTTTAATAATGCTGTATGTATTTTACAATTTAAATTTTTTAGAGTGAGTACAAAATCAGTTGGTTCATTTCTAGAATTACGTAAGGGATATCCGAGCAGCTGGAAGTCATTGTTAGAAGCTTAAATATTAATCTCTTTTGGATATAGCATGGTGAAAACTCTAAATCAGTTGAAAAGTTTTTGAACCACCGTTTTATTTATTATACTGGTTCAACACAGGTTGGTGTTGAACTCGAGATTTTTTTCTCTTGTGAGCGGTATCCTACAAGTAAATCGCGGTGAGTCCTGTAACTTGTTCTACTTCCATAAATCTCTTTAAACAAAACAAAAACAACATTAAAAAGATGATATTAACTAATGTTGTCTCTGCGTAGGTCACCAGTTAATAACCAGATCCAACTAAATATAAATATTTTTCAACAGAAATATTAAACTTTTATACTTGATTTTCTAATGAATCCATTAAAAGAATTTATGAAATTTTGTTAAACATGATATCTATTGAATTTTACGAATCTAGAGAAATCATATAATTATTAAAAAATTCTTAAAGCAGTTAATACTGATATATTTTAATTTTTATGAAATAACAAGAAAATATTGCTTAATAGATTCTTTAGAACAGTCTGACAAATGATGTGCACTTTAGCATTCGTAGTTATCATAGAGTTTTTCTATATATATAGATAGATATATATATATAGATATATATATACAAGGTGATTCAGCTCGTCGGTGACAAACTTTGAGGATCGATAGAGCACACCTAGACGAACATTTTTGAATGGGGAATGTAGGATCACTGACGCGATGGTAAGGTGCTAGGCGCTTTTGAAAATTTGGGTGCCAAAATTCGAAACGTCATAAAAACAAGGGAAATGGTTAGATTTTCTTGCTTTGTGCGGCGAAATGATTCTGTTTATTTAGACTTTCTTCAGTACCAATTTGATAAGCGTATCTTTTAAAACATTGATAGGGGGCGCTATAGACTTTGGAGAGCTAGACAACAACTTTAAGCTGGTTATTTTGATAATTTAACACATGCTAGCCAAAGTTTATACTCTAACTTTAATTTTGATCCCAAAAGTAGAATCCTACAAAAAGCGTAAGATCCGGAATAAATTGTCAATAACCAGAGCATATTCTATAGTGTTATTTTTTTTGTAAATAAATTTCCAGTATCATTGATGTTTTTGGTCTAAATTTATTCAAAAGTGTTGAGCAGAAGTAGGAAATGTGTTTTCATTATTACTAACTGATCGTAGCGCCCCATTCTCTGTTAGCATCCGAAATGTCAACGAATTGAGTTTTTGCCCAAAGCGCCCTCTATCGGTTTTTCTTTTTGTACCGTTCAACTGAGTTTCAGAGAGCCCAGCAAACAGAATCATAAAAATGCATGCCATAAGTCAAGAAATCTGTTTGTTTATCTCTTAGTAGCCTTCGAGTTTCAACCACCCTGTACTTTGACAATTTATTCCGGCTCTTACGCTTTTTGCAGGGTTCTACTTTTGGGTTCAAAATTTAAGTTAGAGTATAAACTTTGGCGAGCTTGTGTTAAATTATCAAAATAACAAGCTTAAAGTTGTTGTCTAGCTCTCCAAAGTCTATAGCGCCTTCTATCAATGTTTTAAGAGATACGCTTATCAAATTGATACTGAAGAAAAACTAAATAAACAGAATCATTTCGCTACCAAAAGCAAGAAAATCTAATCATTTACCTAGTTTTTATGACGTTTCGAATTTCGGCACCCAAATTTTCAAAAGCGCCTAGCGCCTTACCATCGCGTCAGGGACCCTACATTCCCTATTCAAAAATGTTCGTCTAGGTGTGCTCTATCGATCCTCAAAGTTTGTCACCTACGAGCTGAATCACCCTGTATATATATATATATATATATATATATATATATATATATATATATATTTTTTGCCAAATGTTTTAATGGGCTGAAAATGTTTTTGGAGTTTCAATACAAATGATAATATTTGTTTTGGGCCACAATGTATGACTGTTATTCTTAAAAATAATAAATTAATCACAATAATGTGTTAAAAAGCATTTATTTATAAACATGATATAACATGTGAATGCTTGTAATAAAAATTATTACAATGTTGAAGAATTACGTTTCGTTTTGTTATTTTAAACAAGCAACTATTCTTGTATATATGAAAAACATTTTTTTTGAAAGTAAAAACGAATAATCAGTAACATTACTGAAATAACATAAAGAATAATTTAATAAGTTAAAAATTAAAGGCAAATTAACCATTGCAATAGAATATATAAAGTAAATTAGAATTTGAAAACTCATACCCAATGTCTTCATTTTAGTTACATCAAAGCGCATCTTTGTAGATATTGTTTGACTTATTGTTCATGATCTTGCATCGAAAATTATATCTGATACAATAGCACTTAGAAAACACACTGCAAGTAATTTTCACTCTGAAATTAAATATGTTGAGTAATATATTTTTAAATTGGATAATGCCTAACATAAATCTATGAATGTACGGATATATGTAAAGTGATGTAAGGTAGACTTTCATCTTTTCTTAGAAATGTTATTTAAAAACAGAGTCTCTTTCAAAGGATTGGAATTTTAAGTATTAGATTGGAATTATTAAGTATCCACACTAATTTATTTAGAGAGATTAATAAAACAAATTTTCAGTTTATATATTATCAATTCTTCCAGGAATAAAAATAATAAGCAAAAGAAAATTCACTTTTTATATCTCATTGGTCAAATAATGTCATCACTCGAGTTTGCTCTTTTAAAAAAGCCTTGTTAATAAGGTTTTCGCTTATATTTATTCAATTAACTGAATTTTACTTACTTTTAAAAAATTTTTCCCATAGAAGAAAAAAAGATTTTACTGAAATGTTACATTTTCCTTCTATCGGAAGACATGTGCACTATTTTTATTTTTTTAAACCAAAATCGTATTTTTATTTAAAGTTAGATTTGTATTTGGCTAATAGTTTTTGAAATATAAAAATCTAAATATAATTTGTTTATTTTTCATCATCAATAAAACTGATTTTCAAAAAAATTATTTGAGTCAGAAGTGAATTTTCATTTAGATTTTGTGTTTCATATTTAATATAAAATAGTAAAATTATTTAATCTATGAAATTCAATCTACTTCCATGGACATGACTACTGTAGTTTATGAAAAGAATATCTATTCGTTAATTCTGAAATAAAATAGCTTGCTAATTGGCTCTATGACATACCGATTTCCTTAAAAAGCAAAATTATTTATGATGTAAATAATATTGCTTTTTAATAAATAATTCAAATAATGTAAATAACACTCTAATAATTCAAATAATGTAAATACTCGTATTTTCACTAAATCGATAAAAAAAACTAATAATAATCTATTTGATTCGCATTAATCTGTGATTATAAATGACATTTAGTCAATAATGAAAAAATATTGTTTTCCATTTTCATAAATAATGTGAACGAAGTATTCCAAAACATTCCCAATAAAACTGAATTCAGAATTATTAGCTGGTCAATTTGACAAATTTAATCGCTTATGATTTATTATACTGACACATCATGAAATAATTATTACCTGTTATGGACAACTTCATGGTAATTAAAACACATTCATTAATTTTACACAGTTTTCTTGATAATCCAAAAGTTCTGAAACTAATAAAATTATCTTGACAAGTAAGCACTTCACTCCATATAAATCTGAAGCATATTATAATCCCGTGCCTTCGGCTAAACTATAAAACATTTTCATTCTAATTGCTAATATTTTTGCAGTCCACAATTTCTATCGAAAAATAATTGTATTTATTTAAATTCAGAAAAATATTCAAGTTAACGTCTCTTTGAGCCCTTTTAGTAATAAATAAAAATATCATTTTGAAAGCTTTTAGTTTGTTAACAGCATTGAGAACTGTTTTACGTTTATTAGTCTCAACTCACGGTTTTACATATACGCTTAACTTTTTTTTTAAATTCTGCGTGTTAATTGTAATAAATAATATTTCCAAATTCAGTGACAAGATTTTTATCTCATTTCGTTAATTTCACAAATTTTTCAAAATCAAAATTTGTTCTTCTTTATTTTATGATAGTTTCATTATCTCATTCCTAATACAAAACTTAAAAGCATTTGTTTTCTTATACAATAAATAAATTTCATAAATTATTACTTATAATTATACAATAAATATAAGTAATAATTTATGAAAACTAACTTTATAATAAGTTTATTAAAGACATGGAATATCGAGAAAATCATCATAATTTATTTAGGTATTAAAAGAATTATGAAATCATAAAATTTAAATTTTCCTTAAGAATATCCTTTGATAAAAAGAGGAAAGTTCTCTTGTATTAACACAGAAATACCAAGCAAATTTTACTTTTGCTATAATGCATTCAAAATTATTGATTTCTAAACATGATTTTTTTTTAATTTATAGAAACTATATCTTTATTTAATTCTGTCATGATTTTTTGAGATTTCCCTTCATAAAATTTTTTTTGTTTATGTTCAATAATGTTTAAAGAAGAAATTGTTGAATTAGGATCAGTTGAATTTCTGCTTTTATATGTGAAATATTCCAATGTAAATCTAAATATTATATATTTTATATAAAATCAAGAAATAAATTATGACATATAAAATTGCAAAATAATTTAAACTTAGTTCTGTAAATAATGATAAATAAATATTTATTATTTTAATACTAGATATTTAATAACTAATTCAATAACTAAATTTCAAATTTATTAATGAGAAAAAATGTCTTTATTTTTTTTCGTATTCTATGTATTTTATTATTTTCATGACAAATATTTTTCATAAATTTCTACAATTCTGAAATAATAATTTTTACTTATTAATTAGTAAAACTTATTTGAATAAAATATCTAAATGTCAAAATTTATAACAAATTCTATAAATTTTTGAGTGTGAAATACAAAAAAATAAGCAAGATTATTTATTAAAATTTAAAAATAAATTAAAACTTTCTTATTTGGAATACTTATTTACATATATTTTAGTTTTTTCAAGATTATTAGCTAACAGCAAATATAAAAGTTTCTATGTAACATTTTATTTCTCTTTAACAACTATTACACTTTTTAGGGAAAACATAATTAGTCTCAATATATTCAAAGGAAAATAAACTCTGTCAACTGCTTAAGATATGTTTATAATAAGCAATCATTAAATATAATTAGGAAATAGTGATTTAAAATATTTTTTACTTTTTAAATCAAAATATTACACTCATCTTTATATTTCTTTAGGAGCGGTAAAATAATATTATACAAAAAGTTATTTACTGTTTAGAAAAATGGTTCTATTGTTAAAAGTATTTTATTTTTATGGGACATAATTAATAACTATTATTTTATGTAAGGAAAACAATTGAAAAATTATGTGATACCTTATAATCTCATTTTTAAATACTTTCAAAATATTCTATATATTAAATAAAATAAATACCCTAAAGTTAAAATTTCATTTTAAAAAACTAATTTTGTAGCGTAATATTTTTATTTTATTAACTAAGGAATAATTTGCCTGAGTAATCGATCCATAATATATTACGATTTTTCCACATTGCTGACATTGTACGTGTATACTTATTTTTGCAGTATAAAAGTATAAATTCACAAATCTCAAAACTTCAATGACAAAATTTAAAGTATCAACCAATACTTTCACCTGATAAGCTTCATCGAGGGATGCTGTCTTCGTTGGCAAATAATATTTAATTTTTCAGCCAAAAAGGCACAAGAAAAAAAATCAAATAATTCATCTCATACTTTT
>JAPDSC010104181.1:0-13143 GCA_026290005.1 Latrodectus geometricus
TACAGGTGTTTCAAACAACATCGAGAGATTGATTGCTTTTCAGAAACCTTTCCATGTTAATTTATCTAAGCTGTCATAATAAATGTTCGGGGATTCTTCATGAAATTATAGTTTGTTTCTATTTTATTTGGAAAACAATATTGTATCGAAAATAGTTTTATAGGATTATTAAGCATTTTGATGATTTGAGTTATTTACGAGAAATTAGCTGCAGTGATTAAATTTACTGTATATTTATAAACTCTGCAAATACGAAAGAATTATCATGGTATTCAGATAAAAATGTAGTAAGAAAGACATTTAAAAATGTCAAGAAATGATTTTTTGGGCATAAATTTGGTAGGTTTTTATTTGAAATAAATTCTTTATTCCATATGGACTTTGAATGACATTCCATTATTGCAGTAACGATTGCCTCGCTTTTTGTATGCTACCCGTTACCATATTTTTTTCATAAAAATTTTATGCTTAATTTCTTACTATATTGTTAAACTTCTGCAATAGATCTTGTAATAAAAAATAATTTTTATTTTAAGTAAATTTGATCATTATATAACATACATACTTTATTATTATTTAAAAGTTTCATAAAATATTTTATGTTGGTATATTTAGGAAGAAATATATTCTTACAATATTAATATTAATTTTTTCAAGTTTTTTTAAAGCAAACATAATGGCTCACCATGACCTATTAAAATGACCCCGCTGTTTGGAGTGGAAGGTTATAAATTCGAGACCAGCCAATTTTAAGCAACATGAGAATGATATTGCGTTTCTGCATTCAGTATGTATATTTGTTCTGGTGACTGCTTTGGAATTTTCCAGGTTTCCTCCCTTGTGATATGGGAATAATACCCATTATCATTAGAAAAGTCTACCAGAAAGGCTCAGAGCCCTGGATGTTTGAATATCATGAATGACCTTCAATTGTTAGGTTGTATTATATGATGTATCAAATGAGACAAGCAACGTATTCTTAACTGTTTGGTGATAGGATAAGAGATCACTGTTTGGTGATAAGATAAGGATCCAGAGCCTCTTGAGAATAAGAGGCTCTGGATTTGATTTTAGCCTCTTTGAGCAATGCGAAATGAGAGTTGTGCTTAGGTTTTCCAGCTTATAAATCTGTTTCTGTGAGTGCTAAGAAGCTTTCCCAAATTTTCTCCATTTGACATGTAAAGAAGGTCCATTATTTATGTAACGTTTTGTGGGAGAAGATATTTTGCTACAAATTTTGAAATAAAAAGTCTTAAGATTACTTTGAGTAGTACTGGGCTAGTCAATATGAAGTATTAATGAAAAAAAAGCTTTTCTCAACATATTAATGATTTTCCTTAGTTTTTATTATTTCTCAAATAAAATGGAGCAGTTGTTGTTGTCGTGTGCCAGCCAGGCTGGCAATATGGGGTGCGCTGCTCCACTTTTCCAACAGAACCATATTTGGTGTGGAGTCTGACTTCCTCAGTACACACATGTCATAGGTACCCGTTTATAGGGTAGGCAACCATTCACACACACACAAAGAAAGGACAAAGACAAGAAAGAGAGAGAAAGTACATCCATGCCCGAGCCAGGATTCGAACCCAGGTCCAACCCATCTGTTGTCAGGTACGCTAACCACTAGACAGGTTGGGCGGCAATAGAGCAGTTCTTTCACGTAAATGGTCTCAAATTCCGTTCTAGTTTCTACTTCTGTGCAGTTCAAACATATGTTGCGTTTCTGCTTTATACATGTTTTGCTTATCTATGTAGATGTTTGAAAATTTTCCGACTTTTCTTCGTTACATCATACGTATGTAATACACTATCTATGAGGAGTCCTCTGAAAAAAACTAAAAATTTAATGAAAAATCAAGAATGTCTGTATAATAATATCCACAATCCTATATATTTAATATGAGTTATCCTATTTTCTTTAATATGAGGGAATGTCTCGAAGTATTATTTCAAAATATTTCTTCATATAACCCTACCTACATCTTTCATTTTATTCTTTCATATTTTCAGAACAGAAACAAATTATGTAAAATAAATTACAATGTGATAAAATTTCATTATTATATTTCATAATTAAGAAGGAAAAACTTTTAATTGATTGACTTTATTACTGTTTATGTGTTCCTTCAATTTATTGATTGTTTCTGTAAAATAATTGGAAATTTTTACTGGGTTATGTTTATGTAAAATAAGTTGTTTCAGCATGAACATTTGAATATCATATAATACTTATTTTTTAGAAAAATATATCTTATGTGTCTTTCAAGCAAATTGTGATAAATTATTTTTTTTGCCTGTCACTCCATATATTTTTTCCCACGATGTCTAATTAGACTTGGATCAACCATTTAAAATGGATTCTGAACCACTTAAAATATCCACTTTCTAGATGGGAATCGAATCTACAAACTGTTGTACTTCAGGGTCAGGGCTTTAAGTACCTTTCAGGTACTTTGGATCAGGGTGATTAAATACTAGCTAGGTTCTAATTGTGATAAAATAATTACATGAATTTTTCCATTCTGGTTTGAAAAGAACAACTTGTAAAACCCTATCGATAGTAATAGTTTTTAAATGATATATATGGATTATTTTCTCTCAAAGTAAGGAAAAATGAGTAGATTAAATTGATTTTTCCATTTATTTATTTTCAAGCGCTTAACATACATAGCGTTTTAAATTTATAATAATATCATTGCAGATTAAAGAAAATTCAACTGAGTTGGTTATTGAATCTTTAGGTACTTTCCGCCAGTTTAACAGTTTATCCATTATCCACTATAATGATCAACGGTCATTTTATGACACTATATATTTTATCCTCTCCGTTTGACTAGATCTAGAGATCAACAAATATCCTATTTCTGCTTAGCCATAGAATTTTCTTCATGAGTTGGATTTAGAACGGTCACTCGGAACAGAATGAAGTTTTAGAATTTCGAGAGTTTTTCATTAATTTAAATAAAAATTAAGCCATGACTAATAAAGTTTTGAAGTTCCAGTAAAGTTGCTCATGTAAAAACAAATTTAGTTTTAGAGTTGTAACTTTCTGTTACGCAAGATTTCTCGCTACAAGAACGATGGCGTGGTGGATTTTTTCCTTTTAAAACTGTCATCCTAAATACTAATATCTATATAAATCAAATTTTGAATTTTAATTTAACTAAAGAATATATAATTTTTCCATCACAAACAATTAGATATTTAGCACCTATTACGCGTCCTCTATAGTAGGGGAGTAGTACCCCTTCCGTAGAAGGTGAGATGCACCCCTGATTGGAAACAAGGCCCCTTCAATTTTATTGACTTGCAGAATGGAGAGAGGAGGAATATGAAAGTGGTCATCTCTTGAAAAGGGTCGTTTTATTACGCATGAGTGGTTTACCGTAGTAAGGGTATGTGACAAAAGTTTGGTAAAACTGAATATAATATTTAACGTTTCGCTTAAAACAAGAGAAAGATTTAATTTTAAATTAAACGATAAAACATTTTAAACTAATGAACTTTTCACAGAAAATTCAAAATTAAACGGAATTTTCCTTAAATTTGGATTATGGGATGATTTTGTTTCTAAAATGTTCTCTATCTTGCGAAAATGAGTCATGACTTCTAACTAAAGTAAAAATGCCTTTTCTAACATCAATTAATTTCGTTTGTCTTTCAACAGCTTATCTTTGCATATGGGGGAGAATCCAACTGGAATTTATTTCTTAAAATAGCTTGAAATACGATATAAGCATTTGCACCAGACATAAAGATCGAACCTATAAACTGTTGAAATGAAAGCAAGAGATTTGATTTATTACTGAATAACACCTTTTATACACAGTGATACAATAGCTATTTTAAATTTGTTCCTAATTATTCCTAACTATTTCTAGGCTATTTCCTAACTATTTTTATTATTTGTGTATATTTGTAATGAACTATAATTGAGCCTCGAATTAAAGGTCAAATTAGTGACTAATCCCCTACTCATTCAGATATTTTCCTATCTATTCGATTGCGACTATTACATGAGTTTAGTATATCTATTTATAAAATCAAGTTTGAAATTGTAATCAGTTACTAAAACCATGAGAAAATACCACACTTTTATTTTATATGCCAACTCTTCAAATTATTCATGGAATGGCACATTCTATTCTAGTGCTTTTTGTATACTAAATTTTATATATAATTATATTAAAATACATTAATTTTGTCATATTTTTAATTTAAATACAAAACTAAGTTAAATAAAAAAGCTAACAAAAACAAAATTAAAATTCAATTATAGGGAAATATTGATATAATTTAAGGAATCGTAGTTTCAAACTTTCTTCATCATTGTAATGATAAACAAAACAATGATGAAGAAAGTTTGAAACTACGATTTTTCGCTTTTTACTAATTAATGAAATTACTGTTTCACTGACATATGTGCTTACAGTGTTAAAATAATAATATTCGTTTCTATAACAAATTGAAATTTTCAATAAATAAATTGAAAAATAACAAGTAATATAAAAAAATAAAGTCAATTCCTTCTTAGGTCAGCAAAGAAAACAGAAAACGAATAAATAGTAAAAAACAAAAATTATTTATTAAAAAGTAACTAAAATAAGAAATAAATAGAATGCTAAATATCTTACACATGCTTCAAAGAGATTCAATCTAAAAATATGAAGATTCTACACCGACGCTATACTAAATTTACCATTGCAAGACAAATTCCTTTTTTCGCTATATTGCAGAAAGTCTTTTATAAATAATTTTCTTCTAATTTTTAAGAAAAAATTCTCTCTCTCACACACACTTACAAACTTTCCATCTCTCTTACTAATTTAATGACTCGTTTCCTTTTCCAATTGGTTCCCTCTTTGACTTAGACTAGAATTCAGAATGAAAAAAGAATCTGAAAAAGAAATTTTTTATTAGCGATCGACACGCCCCGCCACAGACGATATTTATTCCTAATTTTATTTATACTGTTTATCCTAATTTATTTTGCTAACTATCTTATATCAACTAATTTTTCTTCCATATAATACTAAAATTAATTAATTAAATTTAATTAATAAATTAGTATTAAAAAGGGTATTAAAATCAAGTATCATCCATTACAAATTTAAAATAACGTATTTGAACATGAGGGGATGAATAAAATATATTTTATTGACAATAGAAAATTTGAGCAAGATATATAAATAGTTATAGAGGGAGTCTGAACTTATAGTAGAAATTGAATAAAAATAATAAAAGTCTTCAAATTTTATCGTTATTATTAAAAACACATAGAATAAATTTGGTATTATTTTAAAAGCTTACGTTATTTTTAATTTCGAAGTTATATGGATTGGTCTACAGAGAAAAGATATTTAACAATGCTTAAAAAATCAAACAAATCATAAAAATTTTTAAACCTAAAATAAAAGTTTATTTTTTGTAATTAACATTTTTAAATACTTTATTCAAATGTAAAATGAAAAATGCACTTGAAGATTTATTTAAAGAAAGAAGATTTATTATTTATTATGTTTATTATTTATTATATTTATTATTTATTATATTAAAAAAAGATTTATTATTTATTACTTGAAGATTTATTATTTATTATATCTCTTCTCATTAAAAATGAAAATTTTTTATCAAATAAATATAAATTTTTATAGCATATTTCCAAAGTATGTCATTTGTAAAATGAGATACAATAACCAATTGTCAAAATCACTTAGGAATATTAAAACATATTTCAATACTTATATTTTATATGCAAATTTTTCTCATGATTTTTACGTGGAATATTTAATTATCAGAATATCATACTTTATTAGAAAATTCAACAATATTTAGCTGAATTAGTTGCTAAATAAATAGCAATTTGGCCTTCACTTCAGCTGTTCATGAGTTTGGTACTCATCTTGAACGTAGATATTCATATTGGATCTGAATCTACTTTAAAATGCTTAAACAAGGCTTCAATTTATTTAGAATTTGTGTAAAAAATAGCCAAAGTCAAAAAACAAAGAAATCTTGGAATTTAAAACTTTATTTATGTTTTTAATAAAGGAAACTTAAATTGATTTTTAAAAAGTCATATGTGCTTTTTTAATAATTTACACAGAAAGAATTATATTCCATTTGTTCGTCATTACACTGAACTGAATAAATCAGTTAATTTATAGCTGTTTAATATAATCTACAGCTATAGCATTTAAATGCTATGACTAAACACATTCCATTTGTTCATCATGATATTCATCACCTAAATAAATCCTTTAATCTATAGCCCTGTAACATTTAAATTCTATAATAAAATATAAAAAATTATATTGTCCATATCTTAGTTTTGTAAACAATTTAAATTTAAATTTTTCATATTAAGTCCAAAAAATTAAAATTAAAAAAAATATTTTGATGTTTCGCGTATTATAATTAAAAACTTGTATAAATCTAATTAAAACCTTTATTTCGTTTAGTTATCTAACAGATTGTAATGTAATTGAATTAATTTAGTAGCGACCATTAAGATGTTTTACTAGATTTCCTGTATTCATTTCTGCTGCTTCAATACATCCTGAGATTAAAGTCCATGAATACTTTTTATTGAATCAAGAAGAGAGTTGGCGAATCACAACTCCTTCAGCGCTCCTTTTCCCGCCAGACCATTAAGTGACATAGAACACCCATAAAAACTACTCATCGCCTGGCTTTGATCAAAGAATACGGTCCGTAATGTCGCCATTTGTATTCCACGATCCGAAATTCTAGAATTCAAAAGGGGCAGACATGCCGTCTGAATTATTGGGGACGAGTTGTCCCTTTATGATCCTGTTTTTGTCATGCACCACCCCCATGGAGGAATTTATTTTATGGAGGTTTAATTCAATGGCACGGCTAGTATGGTGATTATTTGCTCGCATGATTGGACAATGAGTGCGGACGCCATTTTTCATTTGGCGACGCCTTTGGCGGTGACCTTAATGGATAATAAGTTACAGTTATGGCTTCATCCGCCGCTCTTTTGCATTTCTATTTCCGGAAATAGCCAATTGGATTTCGGGGCAATTCCAATGAGATGTACAAATAACATGGAAAACTCTGTTTAGTAACATTAATTTTATCTGTATGTTCATCGAGTTTTTAAAAATAATTTTTTTTTCATTACATAGATAAGGCATTAACGAAATTAAATATTATTTATTAAGAAAAACTTCAGATAGCATTAAAGTCACCTTTCTTGAAAAAACTTTTATGGTGAAATTTTTTGATTTTTATCAAGCATTTATAAGCGTAAACTAAAAACAACTCATTAACTGGTTGCAAAATATATTTTTATTTAAGTCTCTAATTTTATTTGATAATATATAATACTTATGAAATGTTAATGATATTTTATGAATTAAAATAGAGGTTTTGCTGTATGATTCTTATTGTCAATGAATATTTTAAAGAAAGTATTATTAATATATTGATGTAAAAGTTTTACGAATCCTAAGTGCTTATTATATACATTTTAAAAAGCTTTTAAAATTTCTGAGTTCTTAAATTTTCAAATAAAATATCATTGATAAATTAAAATTTAAAACTATTATTAATTTATTTTAAAAAATTTTAATTGCAATTTAAATATCAAAAATTGTATTAAAATAAAATCCAATGATATAATTTAATTTTAATAAATAATACATAAATTTATTAAATAAAAAATCCTAAAAAATTTACAAGCAAAAATATTCATTGAAATAAGGTATTTTTTTATTCCGAAATTACTATATTTAATTTAAAAAAATTAATTTTATTGATATTCTTATCTTGTATAATACATGTAATAAAATAATATATATTACAATATTCAATAATATAATAACTAATATCATTTTCATTGTTAAATACTTTTTTTCTTAGAGTTATATTTCAATGATTTACACTTGTTCGTAATATAAGGTCTTTAAAAATGTGTATTATACTTTTTGCATATTTGTAGTTCTGTACTGTAGTTTATAACTAAAATTTTCTACTTGCTTATATTTTGAAATTTTTATTTAATAAAAATGAAATATTTATTCTATTTCAAGAATTCATTTTCAACTATTTCTAATTGTTTTTACTTATGTACATGATATGTACTTATACTTGTACCAAATGTTTGTGTGATATACAGGTGATGTTATTTTCACTTAAATGCTTGTATATATACATAAGTATTTATGCATGATACATTCAAGTTTTTAAACTTATCATTTTTTTACTTCTACTTTTCTGTGTCTTTGCACTATTTAATAACATCAGAGTAACTAACATATTTTAAGAATTGGTTTCAAGAATGTTTGAGAATTTATGGACAAAGATTAATACTTGCCTTCCTTCTCGAAGGGGAAAAGCTTGGCGCAGCTTGTCCTTTTTTGGACTTTGCGCCAAAAAACCAACCAACAAACCAAAAGGAAAAATACCACTCTTAAATCTAAATAAATAAGTTCACATTTTGTATATCCATCAAAACTTCGTCCGGAGGAGTTGAACTTTGGACGGAGTAGATTGGAATTTATGTCAGAATGTTAGCCCCAGATTAACTTCAAATAAATGCTTTGTTTCGTTTTGATTGCAACTGCGGTTTGTAACTTATTTGTAAAATATTAGGTTGGGTAATCCATTATTTTTTCGGTAGACGTCTGTAGTGATCGCTATCTCGTGAGGTATCTATCAAACAATTTCAGATTTATGCTCGTTGGAAAGGTGACATTTGACACTAAAATATCCTCTTGCGGTTTTTTGTTTGATAAATTCAGTTACGAGTACAAGGTTTTAAAAATGGAAGACAACAAACAGAAAATTCGATACATTTTCGTTTTTCTCTTGTAACGGCGAAAAAGATAGCCGGGTGGCTAAAATTGTGAAAGGTGTTTATCATCCTATATAAGACTGTAACAACCAGTTACGTACAATTTTTGTTTCGTCGATTCCGTTCGGGTATTTTTGATGTTAGAGATGCACCTCGCACGTGGATACAGCATCGTCGAAAATGTCTATAAAATATCAAAAATGATCGAAGTGAACCGCATGTCAGCAATCGTAACGCGCAAGACCTAAAAATCTACATGAAAGCTGTTTTAAACCTTTTTACAAAGTGAATCCAAAAGAAGTTACATAAAGTTCACGTAAAAATAATGGAATTCTTTTTCCCCAAACTAATAGAATCATTATTGATTTGAGCTCCCTGTAAAGTTGCTTTTTCCACAAGACTCCAAATTCCGTAGATCTTATCTCATGGTTTATTCATAAATCTGGTGTTTGTTACATTATAATAGGTAAAAATAACGACCGACCATAGGTAGGTTTAATTATTTTTTAAGTTTAATTTAATTTTGATATTTATTATTAAAATTCATATTATTTTTAACTGTATGTATAAATATTTCTCTTACAAACACTTATAGGGCTAATGCAAAAACATCCAATTTTTAAAAATAGGAGGAAAAACAGATATTCTAATAATTATGAGAATTACAGTTTAGGGTTTTATTCAAATATGCAAACAAATTACTGAGTTTACCTGCTCTTGAAACAAATTGAAAAAGTAATACAAATCAATTTAAATAATTTTTGGTCATGTCTGCCCATTTATATTGACCAGAAGATAATAAATATTACAGTATCGAAATTTTTAACACAGTCAGTTTTTCAGTCCCATTAAAACTTCTACACAAATAAAAGAATATTAGACTTCACTAAAATTAAATGTGCATAGGTCTTCTCAGCATTGAAGTCTTTCAATCAGATCAATTATTAAATGATTTACTTATCTAGCCTAAAATGAATACCAGTAAAGGGCGGCTGCAATGATACAAGTATTTCAACGGAAAATGTTTGAAAATTAATGTCAATAAAAGCAATTTAGCTAGAAAATCAGTTTCTTCAGGAGATGTTTAAATTAATTTTGACTCATTAAACTTTTTATTCCAAAAATTTTAGGCAACCTTATTTTAGGTATAAAAGAATTTGTTTTTGCAGGTATTAAAATAATTTGTGGAAATTTTTTTTTCTGTACGAAGAAAATTAACTGTACAGAAATCATTAAGTAAAAATTAGGAAGTAGAAAATATTATATATATGTATTTCAGATTTTAAAATAACTTTTTAGAATTTGGTTTACGATAACTAGAAAAATTGTTCATAAATATGTTTTTTGCGTATTCTTTTACTTCATACAGTTTCTATATTTTATGAATATCTTAAACTAGTGGTTTGCAAACTTTTTTTGTCATGACACATTTTTAATGATTTCTAAATTTGGCAGCATACATAGAAAAAGATAAGTTAGGAAGCTGTTTATTTACTTATAATGCGCTGTGTAACATAATTTATGATCATAATTTTGAATATAAAATAAAGAATAATATAATATATACTACAAAAACAACAGTACGTTTATTAAAAGAGATTAATTAGAATATAATTATAAGGGTACTTTTAATGAGAAATTTGAGCTGGATGTGTTTTGATAATTTTATTTATATTTGGTCATGTTAAATATACAAGACGATATGACAGTAGCATTTTTGATTTATTATTCGTTTTTATGTGGTTAATACTGAAAATCCGAATTCAAATTAATAAGATGTAGAAAATGCAATAATAGATATTGGGAGCACTTGAAATTTCTTCCCGTTAGCCAAATATTTCCCTTTATTAATGGTCACAGTTTATCAAAATTAAGTTTTTAACTGTAAAAAATATGGTACTAAGCTGTAAAAACATGCTCTCTTTCACAGGTACTTATCTTTCATTTGAACAATCGTTACTCGAAATATAAAAAGCATTATAATTTTTACAAAACACATTTCTAAAATATGGTGGCACACTTAAATAATTAAGTGGCACACAAAAGCGCCGTGGCACAGTGGTTGAGAACAAGTCTTAAACTATTTTATTTGCTGCCGTATTTATTTATTTCCGAGTCTTTTCTGCTATTTTTATCCTATAAATACAGAGAATTAATTCTCAAAAAATCGAGAGATAGTGTCAAATGTATTAACCAAAATACATTTGACACTATTTTGATTTTTATAGAAAAATTTATATTTCAAAGCAGCAAAAGCCTCTTTCAAACATCAAGCAGCTCACTATATTTAATATTAGATCATATAAAACTTAAATACATCTAAATTGAAAAAGCGAGTCCTGTGCCAAAAATGCTTTTAAGGAACTAAATCCTCGAAGAGCCAGTAAGAAAGAGAGATAAAAATAAAAACCTCATCTGGAACATCCACCTTCAATCTACTTCCCAAATAAGGTAGTCATAAAAGTGGAAGGATTCCTTTTTACCACCCCTTGTCAAAGGCTGGAAAGGGTGTAGATACCGAGAATCAAATAGAAAGAGCGTCTAATACGGGTCATTGACGCTAGCCGATGAAGGCTACAGAGCGGTGTGCGAAGAAAGGGTTAAAGCCTCCATAAAATCGAACGGTGGCTCCCGGTTTTTATGGGCATTACTTAATCGCCAAAAGCTGGCAGTCATTTGCCTACCGGATTCTTCATGGGCCTCGGATGTCCGGGTGCCCCGCAGGCCCGGACAAATACCAATTATCAGGTGGCCGTATATATAGTATTGAATGTTTTCTGTACTGGTGTTGAGGGAAAATAAAGAATTGGGAATGTCTTGCCTAATATCCGTATACCATTTTGAATGCTACCTAATCAAGAGATATGAAAACCAAATGGGAATAAATGTACGAAGAAAAACTATTAACTTATACATTAAGAGCAGCAAGGAATATTTGTTAAAAAGAACAACTTTGTTATTTTCCTACTGTTAAACGTATTCTTGCTAGATAAATTTTTCGATTAATTTCATTTTTCAATTTGAAAAATAATGTTAGAAGCAACTTCCTTTGTTTTATGTAATTTAGAGCGCATTAACTTAAATAAACTTTTTTATAAATATAATCTTATTTATTTTAAATGCAATTTGGATAAATATTCAATGTAATATTGATTTTATTTTCATGTAGATTTATTAAAAATTCCCTAGAGATTCTTATTTTAACTTTGATACTACCTTTTTAAATTTAATTAATACGTTGAATTAAAAATGAATATTTCTAGTTTGTGTGTCTGTGTGATTAATGTTAAAAAATTTTCTTTTAAATACAATTTAAATTTCTGATAATAATTTTCTTTCGGTATAATCGCTCGTATTTATTTCATAACATAGTTCAATTTTATAAATTAATTTTAGAGTATAGCAATAAATTTTAATTTTTAAGGCAACTCATTTGAATAACGTCTCGTTTTACGCTAAATACTTTCACTTTTCCATATCAGCAATTAATGAACAAGATGTTGAATATCACGTGACAACTTTTTATGCACCTATCTATTAATATAATTAAATTTCTAAGTTAATTTTAATATATAATTATTAATTATATATTTTAATTGTTTTTAACGTAATCTCGATTTTGGATTATTTATTTTTAAACATACTTTTAATTTTCTATTTCAACAACATTCAACGAGAGAAATTGTATCACGTGACTATATCTTTTCATTTTCTTAGAGATTATCATCAAGCATTACTTTTTTAAGTTCATTAATTCGATTTCAATTTAAGTGCACTTATACTATTACTTCTCTTTAGCAAATACCGAGATGGCAGGGGAAGGGTTAGTACTCTTGCCCCATGTTCAACAGTTCATGGGTTCGAATCCTACTTTGTATTTGGCTACTTGTAGTGGATTGGAATCCACTTTAAGTGATAGATCTCTTTGATTAATCCTAGTTTGAAAAAATCACCGATGTGGGAGAAGCAAACCAAACCTTCGTATTAACAATTCCATCATAAAAACAACAACAACAACAACAAAACGAATTTAAAGATAGTTTCAATATTATTTATTTGTATTAGTTGTAAGGAACTCAATTCTAGCAAAGAATTCTAATAAATAATATGCAGGCTTTATTTTATAAATGTAATTTTATTTTCTAATCTTCTATTAAAAAGCAATTTTTCGTATCAATACTTCCTGTGTCGGTTGTTTTCTTAATTTTTCACACTTATTACCTTTAACGTATTCAAAATAGTTTTTTAAAATAAATATTAATATAATATTTTAATAAAAATTTGAAGATTGTTATCTTTGCAAGTAAAACCTTAATTAT